>PVJX010006615.1:0-76441 GCA_004027295.1 Dolichotis patagonum | reverse complement strand
GATCTCAGGAGACTCTCTTGCTTCTGGTTTCCCCGCCCTGGGGTGGCCCGACTATAAATTTATAAGAAGGTAAGGTTTATTTTGGCTTACAGTTTCAGAGGTTGTAGTCCATTGTCAGTTGGTACCATGGATTTTGTGCCTATGGCTAGGTGTGGTGGAGAACATGTGGTAGAGCAAAGCTGCTTCTCTTGTGATGACTAAGAAGAAAAGAGAGAGAGAAAGAGGAGGGTCCAGCCCCCAAGACCCCATTCAAGGACACAGCTTCAATAACACAACTTTCTTCCACTTAGTCTCATCTCCTAAAAGTTCCACCATCTCCCAAGAGTACCATGGGCTGGGGACCAAACCTTTAGTACATGGACCTTAATGGAGACATGCAAACCATAGTACAGCTGTCATTCCAGAGTGAGGGCATGATAAATCTTTAAACTTTCAAACACTAAAAGAGATTACTTTATATGAATCTTTGTTGTGGCAGATAAATCAGGTGAGTTCATTTGATACTCTTATCAATTTCTTTCTTATTTTATAAAGGTTTGAGTGCAAAAATTCCTAGACTTGTTTACAGTTAGTAATCTGCATATAAAATGTGATCTAGCAAGACACACAGAAATTTAGAAGGTAAAGTGAGCTATGTGAAATAGAAGCCACGTAAAGGTCAGAGATGTCTTCCAGTGAACATTGAGTGGGAGTATCTTGTTCACTTGTGGCAGCTGCAGCAGGGATTCTAAGCATTTGATGATGGCCAACTGGGCTTTCTTCTAGCACAGTCCCAGAGAATAACTGGGCACTTCTCTTGGCTGCATGAATTCTGCTTGTAAACATCCAAACCTACAGCCTAGTAACCCTGACAATGTTGTACTGTCTCTCTGGTATCCTGTAATAAATTTTTAGACTTAGACTGGCTACATTAGCTTCTGTTTTCTAGAACTCTGACTGATGAAGAATTTTTTTCCATGAATGGTGGTAGGTGTTATGGCTTATGTTTAGATGCTCCCCCAAAGCCTCGTGCAGTCATTGGTGGGACTTTTTCAGAAGTGGTTGGATCTAGAGTGTACGATACTCTAATTGATTCATGGTACAGTGCTAAGATCAAGGGCACTAGGATTAGGGGTGTGAGTGCTACCCATGCTAAGTAGCCTAGATAAGATATAATGGATAAAAAGAGCTACGGTCATACCTTGCTTGCATTTGTTACCTTCTGCCCAAACTGTTTTTCCTCTGTGATACCACACCACCCTGCCTTGGAGACAGCTGATGATGATCTGAATCCTCTACAACCTTCAATATAAGTAAACCTTTCTCCCTTTAACTGTGGGTGTCTCTTGGGTATTTTATTGTAGTAATAAGAGAAAAGTGACATAATTTGGCACTAGAGACCTGAGGTTATTTTTGTGACTATACTTGACCATGTGGTTCAGAAACATGTTGGACTAGTTTGTAAAAAGAGTTTGGAAAGTTTCAGAGATGCTCACTGAAAAAGTAGAGCTGGGAAGCCTAATGCTGTACTCAATGGAAGATTCTGGTCAGAGGTCAGAAGACCACATTGCTCATAGAAATGTTCCTGGTAAAGGTCAGTTTCAGATGAATTCTGCTGGGAAGGATTGCATTGGCTATTGGATTCCAGATAATGTACATTATGTCTTGGCAGAAAGTTTGTCTGAATTTTGATTGTGTGCAGAGATTTTGCTTGAGACTGAGATTAAGGGTGGTGGACTATTAATCTGGCAGAAGAAATTTCAAGACAATCTAATGTTGAGGTGGCTGGTGGTAAGGTTACTGTTGCAGGCATTTAGCCAGATGTATGTTGACAGTCAAGAACAAACAGCCTAGCAGAATGATTCAAAATGCTGTGAGTTTGGTCAGAAAGGAAGCCCCAGTGAGATTGTGGCCTGCAGTGGTGGAACAGAGGAGAAATTGGTTACTAAAAAGACTAGCAGGAAAAAGGCAAGTATTTCAGAAGACAGTAACAGAAAAGATTTCTTGAGGACATCACAAGAACCAACAGGACTTCAGCCTTTGCAGTCTTAGAGTTGCAAATGTGAAAGACCTTGCCTTGAGAAGAGAGCCCCAGAGTACCACGTTCCAGAATTGCAGTGCCCTAAGGAAGTTGTTCCTTGGGACTTAGTTCATAGGCACTTAACCCCTATAGCGAAGAGAGAAGGAAGCCTGGCTACTGCTCCAGCTGCTCACAGACCTTAGCATCATCCAAGTGTCCCTGGTTAGTGCATGCAGAAAGTAAGAGGTTTGGGGGTCAAGAGAGCTTCCACTCAGATTGCAGAAGAAAGCCTGGAAGGACAAGCAGTGTACCTCAGAGGACAATGTGTGAAACTGTAAGTGCAAAGCCAAAAGTGTGGTGAAGACCCCAGAAATTTGGAGAAGCCAGGAATCTAGATCACCTTAGGAAAACTGCAAGGAGGGAGCAGAGCTGGCCTCGGAGGGAATCCATGGGATCTACAACCACTGCAGTGCCATTGGGGCAGAACCACCCAAGCCCTTTGGAGTTCTTAACTTGTCACAGATTCTGGAAGTGGAACTGTGGGATTTAACATTTGCTTTGCTGTATTTTGGTCTTGCTTTTTTCCCATTCCTTGCTAGTCCCATTTTTAACTTTTGGAATAGAAATGTCTGTCTCGTGCCAATGAATGTTGAAAGTGCTTAACTTTCTTTTCATTTGTACAGGGGCTTGCAGCTAAGAATTTGCCTTAACTCGCAGAGGAGACTTTGGACTCAGACTTTCCAGCAGTGCTGAAACTGTTAGGACTTTGACAATTCTTGGAGATATACTAAATACTTTTTTGTATAAAAGGATATGCATGAGTTTTGGGGGGACCAGAGGTCTAATTTTATGACCTGTATTTAGATGTCCCTCCAAAGCCTCATGTGGTCATAGGTGAGACTTTTTCATAGGTGGCTGTATCTAGAGCATGTGATGATGGATTGATTCATGGTACAATACTAAAATCAGAGACACTAACATTAAGGGGGTGAGTACCAGCCTCTCTAAGTAACCTGGATAAGATACAAGATATAGAAAGAGCTGTGGTAGTGTCTCACTTGCTTTTATTATCTTCTGCCGTCTGTGACTGTTTCTCTACCCTGCCTTGGAGCCAGCTGATGATGCACTGAAACCAATACAAACTGTGAGCTAAATAAACCTGTCCCCCTTTTAACTTTGGGTGTTGGGTATTTTGTCACAGCAACAAGAGAAAAGACACTAGACTACAGACTTTTAAGGAAATGGGAATCTGGAATTAGCTATCCTCTCTCATGGGCTTGAGAGCAATAAAAATCTGATAGTCACTATAGGAAGAGTACATGTATTCTATAGCATAAGGGATTAAGCAGGTATCATTTGACATTCCCACCAACCTTGTGGGAGAGTCCAATAATAAATGAGATTTTGGCTTATGTTCTACTCATTGTGGATCTACAAGTCTATTTTGTGATTAAACCCTGAATTCTTTTCTTTTTATTTTTTTACTTTAAAGAGAATAAAACAAAACAATAAAACAAGACAAAACAAAACAATGAAAACAATATTGGATTTCAAATACAAGACAGTAAGAAATTCACAATAGTTACTATATTGTTTATTGTTAACCTCTAAATACTTATTCAGAATACCAGCTTTAGGCCTGCAAAGTCCTGGCCTGCAAAGTCAATCAAACAATATGAGCATTACATTATTTCTTTACATTAGTTGCTATCATCTCAGCCTGTGTTCCTCCATACCAGCTGGTTGCTTGTGGGGAGCCTCTTCTCTTCTGGCCCGCAGGTCAGCTGGCTCACAGTGAGACTTGGCTTCCTAGTTCTCCTCTGGCTGGAAACTGCTGCTAGCTCACATGGGGGTTTAGTTCCTGGTTCTCTCCCAGCCAGCATGACTGCTGCTGGCTCACAGAAGGACATGGCTTTATTGTTCTCCCCTGGCCAGTGACTCCTGCTGCCCAAGCCCTGAGTTCTTATGTACAGAGTTGCAATACTTACAAGTGACTGAATTAGAGAACAGCGTTAATAGGGTAGTGTCAAGTGAAGTGCCTCCTCCCTGTGGAGATATTGAAACAAAGCAACATTTATACTAGAAAGAATCACTGAAGCTGGTGTCAACATTAATTCTTGACAGGTATAGAGCCTGTGATCCCTCTCATAGCTGATTCAACTCACCAGTTTGGCCTCAACCTAAAATAGATGGTCTCAAGTCACATGAATAAGATTAAGAATCAGAAAAAAACTCCAGTTTCTCAGCAGAAGTCAGTTGAGCACTTCTGATAACATAATGGCACTCTCCAAAGATGTTCATGTCTTAATCACTAGAACCTGTGAATATGTCCAGCTAAAGGAGAATTAAATTTACAGATGGATTTAAGGTTGATGATCAGCTGACTTTAAAATAGACAGACAATCCTGGATTATCTCAGTAGGCCTAAAATCACAAAATCACACAAAAGCCCTAAAAGTGAAGGAGGAGGACAAAAGAAATAGAGGAAAATGTGACTATAGAGAAGCTCAGATGCAGTGCTGCTAGTTCTAAAGCTAAAGGAAGGAGGGTAAGAGCCAAGGAACGTGGATGGCCTTGGGAAGCTGCAAAGGTCAGGGAACAGTTCCTACACAGCTGGTGGAAAGAAAAACAACCTTTCTGTGTCAGAATTCTGATCACCTACCGTTCAGCAACTTTTGATTGTGGTAATTTGTTATGGCAGTAATATCAAACTATTGCAAATATCTTCAATGTTTTGAAAGAAATTTATTTTCAATCCATTATCCTATATTCTGTCATATTACTAACTGTGAGTTTAGGTTACATACATTTTAGACATTTCCCAAAAGAAATGTGTTTCTATATACCTTTTCTCAGGAAACTACTGAAAGATGTGGTCTTCCAAAGTAAGATAGTTACTCAAAAAAATAGGAAGATGGGGCTCTATAAAACTGAACTGATTCTAACCCTGGAAAAGGTGGCAGAGAAGTCCTAAGAGAACAGCCACTCACAGGTGCAGCAACCAGCCCAGCACGGAGCCACACAGAGGTCTGGGGTGCAGGGTGCTACAGCGACTGGCAGAAGGATTGCCCAGGTCAGAGTCTAAAAACCGAGGAAAAATTACAGATTGTAATATAGAAAACTAAGAAATAAACAGGCAAGTTTTTATTCCAGAAAAACAAGGTTGTTTTAAAAAGGACAAATAATTATCATGTCCTGGTTGTCTTGGCAGTGACATGTTTTATTTGCATGTTTTAAGAATACAGATTGGAGGGCACAGGGAAGAAAAGTAAAGGCTTGGATCTTTAGGTCTCCATTTTCATTGATTTATTGTTTTGATTTGTTCATAGACTACAGGGATATAACATTGTCTTAATTACAATCCTCAGTTTATAGCACTCTTAGCATTGGTCCATGTATGAAATTCTTTTGGTTATCTAGTTTGATTAGTTACTTGCAGTATGCAATCAGCATCCATCGTCTTACTGCCCCAAACAAAAGCTTAAACTTGGTCAATTATATCTAACACTGTGGTCCCCACTTAGACTCACACAAACTTGTCCCTTTCTCCCCTGCCTGTGATAACACATGTGCTAAATCTCATGTTCATGACTCCTTTCCTTCCCTCATATTTTAGCTGAGCATCTTAAATTTGGACCAGTATGAATTCAGGATCCCTTATGTACTAGAAACATGAGCAGAGGCAAAGCTGCTAAACTCAAGCACTTCATTCCCATGAAGCAGCAAAGAGCTTATTTTCTCCAATGCAATTTATAAGACCTGAGAAAGCAGAAGACTGAGTATAGCAAACCCTTTCCCATCCTCCTTGCAATCCAGGAAAGTTCATATTTGTAATCCCACGGAGAAGTTATTGGAATTCTAGTGAGTTAATTCCAATCTATCACTTCCACTGCAACCCACATAAGAAGAAAGACACTGAGACGTATATACAGGCTCAGTGGGGAGCCAAGAGTTCTTAAGTCCAGCCAAGATGGTGGTCACTGGAGCAAAGGCCAACCCAGAGCCCTTCCCAGGTGTTATTAATTCTCCATGAGGGAGTGGCTCAGGGATGAGTGACAGTGAGAGTGGCAGAAAATATGTGACTGTCATGACTACTGTGAGCTGGGCTAGGTAAGAAGTCTTAGATCACCTCTCCATAAGCAGAGGGCAAGAAATGTGGAGAGAGCAATCTGCATAACACAACTGAGGTAGTATCTAATAATTTGGGGTCAGTGCTTCAGTTCTGATGTACAATCTTTTTTTGTCCTGGGAAGTCATAGCCTCTTCTCGAGGCTCGGTCTCAACCAGCAGCATGGGGCACGGCTCTCCATCCTGCCTGGCTCAACCATGTATTTGGGGAGTCACTGGGCAGGGTAACACTGACTTGTCACTTGCTTCAGAGACTACACATCAGCCCCTCACCTAACCCAATTTACATCACTTAAAGCCAATTGAAGGGACAAAGAAATAGCCAGCTTTGTACATATCAATACATGGAGACAGGGCCAAGTCCATCCAAAATGGAGATAGTTGCTCTTCCTTTCAAGGAGAATAAGGGATAGTCGTCTGTGTGGTTCCCCACAACTGGGTCCATGATTTTCTGACATTAAATTAAATATTACTGTTTTTTTGTTGTGTTTTTATAAATGCACTTAGCATTGCATGTAGTTACTTATTCTTTCCCCTCCCCTAACTGTCCCTTGAAATGAAAGAGAACTGGCAGAGAATGGGTGCACAGAGATTCTGAAGGCAGGTGCTAATGATCAGCCTTCACAGCAGCAGGAAGCTGGCAGCATGTGTCGGTCTTCTTCAGACCACACTGAAAGGAAAGCGTGTTTCCCCATGGATGCTTCAAGCATACCAGTCTTCTCAGATTCCCCCCTGAGAGCTACCCTGAAGGGCTCTCATCACCAGAGGCTGTAGTGTCACATCACAAGAAGCTTGAGAACAATGAGGGTTTAGCTGATTTGTGTCTATGCCATCTGAGGATTTTGAAGCCCAGGCTGACTATAAGATGACTATTTGCCTTGACAACCCACCATGACCAGTTACATAGGAACCAGCACGTGGGAGTAGCTGGGAAGCCTGTTTGAAGACAGTTCTAACGAGAACTGAGATCACAAGGCAGCCACATGCTTCTGCCTGAACTGGATTCACTGATCACAGAGCCGCAAGCCCCTTTGGGACTCATCTAGTCAAGTATTTTCAAAAATATGTAATTCATGCACTGGATTTTAGGAAGGTAACAGATTTTATGCAAAAAACAAAATCTCACAGTCAAAAAAAGTTGGAGAAGCTTGGATTTTTTTATAGTAAGAATTGTTTCTGCACACTTTCTCAGAATCTTTAAGAGGGTAATATGTCTTTTCCAATTTAGATGGATGATTTTTAGCAAGCCTTCTAAGTCTGCTGAGCCTCAGTTTCTTCATCTAAAAAGCAGAAACAACGAGGCCCCCCAGGACTGCTGTGAGGAAGAACAAGATAATGAGCTCAGAAGCATTTAGCACAGCGCTGCACACTGAGCGTACCACTGGGTCTTGTTCTTTTTGTCTCATTTGCCTTTCATTTTTCTTTCAGATTTTCCTCGAGGCTCAGCAAATCATTCCTGTTTACAACAGCTTGTGAATTTGTTTAAAACTGGTTTTAACAGATGCTCTAGATGGCATCACCATAATTATGTATGCAGTGAAGACTCTCACCCAGTTTACCTGCTGGAACTGAGGCCTGGTACAGCAGGAGTCACAGAAAACACAGGGAAGGGAGTGGCCACCGCACAATGCAAGTGACAAATGGCTCTTCAGGCTCCAGTGGCAGCTTTGTTTCCTTCTGAGGTGCCAAGGGACAGATGGAGCTCAGGGTTCAAACATGCAGCACAGATTTATCATCACAAATGAGGGGACGTGGCAGCGAACTCAGAGGGAAAGGCTCTGGATAAGGAATCAGAGGTCTCTCACTTGGTTATTCATCCTCTTCATGCTTCAGTTTCCTCATCTGAAATTCAGGCTCTAGTAGATAATCTGTGTTCCCTTAAGGTAATCCATTCCGATCCAATTTAAAAGTATCAATGGTGATACCGTCACAAGTCCAACAGGCACAGTTCACACACACAAAAGATCTTTTACTGAGACTAGAACAATTAACGATGCATTTTTAAACAGCACATTGGAAAAACTTAGGCTTTACAGATTTCACATTCACAATTACAAGACATTTTTGCTCTGAGTTACACAGGGAACATGGGAAAGTGGCAGATAAGTACCAGCCGCAGTCCCAGACCTAAAGGTTTCCACTGTGATCTGGCAGCATTTGCAGACAAACTCATGGTAGAGAGAGAGACGCTTTCCCCGGGAGTGCCAGGAAACACGTTCAGCATTCATTCCGGCTGCCTGGTCTCATTTCTTTAGAGTTGCTAGGCAGCATTAAGATGAAACTAATATCTACTTCTTGACATCACAAAGACAACAGGGGTAGGTACATAAGTCATTTGACCTGAAAACCCCATTTTGGACTCCCTTTGGACTGAGAAAATGCTGTCCTATGAGAGGAATTTCTTTTAATTTATAGTTTTGTAGGTAATTTAAATTTATAGTTTTGTAGGTAATTAAAATTTTTTTCTACTTTTAAAATTTTCTAATGGCCTCTAATAGACTAGTATAAGGGACTCCTATTGTTTATTAAAGAAAAGCAGACAGCATAGCCAAGTTCAGTGTCAGCTAACAGCCAAGAGGTCTAAGAATACTGTAAACCTCCTTCTCCCCCTTCTCCCCTTAGCTTCCTACTCAGCTACTCTGCTTTCCGGCACGCTTTGTGCTTCAGTTTCCTCATCTGAAAGCATGCTTTGCTTTGCTTTCCAGATCTCTCCAGGGCCAGAAGGGAAATGGCCCTGGATGACAGCAACAACTGTTCTAGGCAGGGGAATTAAGCTCCGCTCTGCCTGACACATCTGTCTCTCTAGGTGCCACTGTGAGTCACTCAGGACCAGATGGAAATGATGAAAACATTCGGTCTCTGGAATGAGATTCCTCTGGCAAGGGGGCCCTTAAGAAAAAAGGTTTCTTTAAGGATCCCATAGATTTTGGAAGTACATGTGAATTGCTAAGGTGATGCGGATAGTGAGTCTTCTTCTGGGAACTGTGTGAAAAAAATCTCATTCTTCAGACCGACAATGTGGAGAAATGACCTCTCTAGACAGCTTGGGTGAATGTGCTGCCTAAGCACAATTATTTCCATCCTTCTGGAAAGCCTGTTTCCTCATCTCTTGTGAAAGCAGAGCCATGTCCCACCCCATCTTGTTTTTGTGTAATTGCAGGAAAGAAGGAGTTATATCCTGTGGTTGAGTCTTATTTCCTGGATCATCACAATGGCCTCCATCTGAAGGCAAGGACTTTAGCCAGGCCCTGCCCACCACGAACAGGCAGGTTCTGTCTGCTTGGTGACACTCTTCATCCTGAGTTCTTCTCTCGCCTCTTCCTTGCTACTTATGGCAGACACTGTTCCTCGGAGAAGGGTTCAGAAGCACTCAGCTACACCTCTGTTTCTTGCTGATCATCACAATTTAAATGGAAAGATGAGTTCAGAACTTTAAAAAAAACAGTGTATATGCACGCGTGCGCGTGCACACACACACACACACAAAGAAGCTGCAAATCTATCCACAGCATGTTACAAGAAGTTATCACAAGTCAATGAGACAAGGGGGCAATTTTAGTTCCTTTTTTTGTGCTAACACCTTACTGAACAGTGAACCTATTTTCAGCAGAACTTGTGCTTTTGGTTCGGCCATACTCAAAGTGACTCAGTTTTCCTCTGTGAATGTTCAGTCAGCAGTAGGAAAAGCTGAAGATCGTTGCCCAGGTGCTGGATGCAGTTGACTGTTTCTGCTCCCATTGGAATGGGAGTTGCCCTTGGTTCTCTTGCGCAAAGATCCAGGATGCTATAGTTCACAGCATCTCTTGTGTAAGAGATACTGTTGATGCCTGTTGATAGGTCCTAACTTTTAGTTTTCACAGCAAATGAAGCTGGGAGGTTGGGCATTTCCCCAGGGAATCAAGAGTCCTACCGCTTCTGCAGGGACTTCTCTGCTGCATTTTTTCCGATCTCAGCTGGAGACAGATCTCTCCCACTGCCTCTTTCCAACCTTCTCTAACTCACTGCCACAATGGGCTCCACAGACGACAGGTCTGTCTTTCCGGACTGGAGCTGGGAGGAAGGAAAGAGCTTACTGGTTGGCACAGTCCTCTGGCCATTGCTCTTTTCTGTCCAAGCCATCCTGAAGGTAGGGACCGGGGAGGGTGGCCTGTCCTCCGGAGGCTTGAGTGATCTTTGGCACATGCTCAGTAATGCCTTCAGCTCAACCCTGAAGTTCTCATTCAGCCAGCAGTAGATAAAAGGGTTGTAGCAGGTGCTACTCATAGCAAACCAGTGGAAGGCAAAGTAGAGAGCATTGTTAGTGTGGATGACCTTGCTGGACAGGAGGAGGACATAGCAGTTGAGAGGGAACCAGCAGAAGGCAAAGAGGACCACCACCAGCATCAGCATCTTAATGGTCTTCTTCTTCTTGCGCCGCAGGGCAAGGTACTGCTCTGTGGTCACATCGCCAATTGTGTTGCACAGCCACAGCTTCTTGGCCACACGGGTGTAGGCCACCGAGATGATGAGCAGAGGAAGGATATAAAGCAGGACGAAGGTAGCCAGGTCCAAGTACTTCCAGAAAAGGTCAGCCGGCTCGGGGAAGTCTGGTAGGCACAAGGAACGCACAATGTCCTCACTGAGGGGAGGGAGGAGGGAAAGAGACAGAGTGGGACAGGGAAGAAAGGTGTGTGTGGAAAAGATTCATCCCAAGAAGCAGTGGCCTCTCCCTCCCTTGGGCTCTGGGCACACCTGTTTCTTACTGTACTTTTGATGCTGCAGCCTAATAATCTGATCATATTTCTGCTTTCCTACAAGCCTAGGAAAGATAAGGAAGACACTCAAACCTCTCTGCATCCTCTTGCTCTTGAATGGTTCCTGCCCACAGTAGAGATCCAATAGATAGTTGTTGAATGAATATAACGGTAGTGAACAAACAAGATTCATTCTTGAGGCAATCTTAGAATTTCCCATGTTACTAACTTCCTATCCCTTCAGCCACTTCTTTTTTTTTTTTTGTACCAAGGATCAAACTCATGGTATTGTGCTGGCCAGGCAGGCACTTGTGCCACTGAGCTAAATCCCTGGCCCCTTCAGCCACTTGTCAGCAAAGTTCTATTTCATATGGGATGTACTTTGATCTTCATGTATTTAATGACCATCACTAACAAAAGATGAGTAAAAACCCTTTGCTTCTGTTAGGGAAAAAAAGTGTTCCATGGGTAATGGCAAATAGGGAGACCAGACGTTAGAGGCCTGGGTATGTGTGTGTCCTTCCAACATCCTAGCATTCATGGAGGAGGTTTTTATAAGCTAGTTGACATCAGCCTGCAGAACCTGTTTCTCCTGACCCTGCTTTTATCACAGGAGTACGTGCTGGAATACAACACATTGTGACCACAGTAGACACTGGCAGTGCACTGCCCTCCATCCCCAGGGATCCCACACCAGTCATCGTGCCAGCCCCCAACTCCAGCCCAAGCAGCAAGAGGCAGCTGGCACCTGGAATCTTCCACATCCTCAGAACTACTACCCTTTCCATAAATTTACCTAGAGACAGAAGTGCCCAGGAGTGCCTGGAGCAGATGACTGACTAACAAGAAATGTGAAAGCTCAGTTCCTTTGTCCAAACTCTGTTTAGCAGATTGCTACGGAGCCCCTGTGTCAGCCCAAAATCCGACCCTGGGTGGTCTCTGCCCCTCCCCTTCCTTCCCTGCCTCCCAACCCTCAGCCATCAGTCCGGGGCTTGCAGTCTTAATAAACCGCTTTCATGTGTACCTGTGTTTATGTAAGGACTGGTTTGTAAAGAACCTCACCTAAAACAACTGTAAAATGTTTAAAAATCCCTCTACAACTCTTCCTTGCTTCCTCATTCAGTAAATGTAGATTTAGGCTTGATACATAAAGAAACTAATCCAGGTGTTGGAATCACTGAAGTCACAAATCCAAAATGCAGCCAACTCTTTGTAAACTTCAGTCTAGAGGGATTCAGACATTAGTGACCTGGCCTGTTTAAAAGACAAGTGTTTGAATAAAAGAAATCCTCATTTTGTGAGAGCACATGATAAAGAAACCTGAATGAGAGGTAGGGGAGGTGGAGAATCCTCCGTCCAGCACAAATACACCTAAGTATTTTATGTCTAAGTCAGGTGAGGGTTCAAACCATGCTCATTTTGACTCCCACCTCAGTCTGTGCGAGCACATGCCCCCTGGTGGCAGAAGTCACCTTGTCCTTGCAGACAAACTGGAAAGAATGAGGAAACAGAAGTTGTTAAGAAGAAAAAAGAAGATCAGAAAAGTGCAGTTAATGAGCATGGACTAGAATTCAATGGAATGGGAGAAGGGTAAGGGGGACTGAGAGGCAGGTACTCATAACTCATTTGAGAATCGTGGATCCAGACAGGACTCCCTCTGTCCTCTGCCAGGGACCCAGTCAGCTGAGAAAAGGCAGGGATGGGGCAGGTTGCTCTGAGTCCCAGACTGCTCTTGCCAATTCCTCTCACCTGTACTTGAAGGTAAACAATTTCTGGCAGATCGCATGAGGGAGTGAAAAGAACGTAGCCATGATCCAGATCACAGCGATGTAGATGATACCCTTTGTGATTGAGATCCGGGGTTTCAGTGGATGCATAATGACCTGGAAAACAAGCAAAATGCATCATTAGTTGAGGAAGACTGAAGCGAATAAGAATCCAGATGACACAGCTCATTTGTCACACAAGGCAGGTCCTATTTATAAAGTTAAGATCCTTTCTGTTCATTGTTGAGCCCCAGGGTGCTAGGGAGTCACGCTCTATACACAGACCACCTCCCGGGTAGAACAGAAGACAGGATGTCATCCGGATTCAGAGTCCTGGCCATTCGCAGGCCTCTTGCTGCAGTGAGAGGGGCTGGGGGAGACTGCTTATGTGGCTCCCACAGCAAAGCTGGTGGGGGACAATCTCATGCTCATCCCCACCTCCTCAAGATCTCATCTTCCTGTAACTCTACAGCCCTGCGTCTCTGAAGGGCTTGGAAAAGGTCTGAGGCCCGTGGACATGAAAAGCAAACTCTCATCGCCTTTCACAGAAAGCAGCATTGAGACTTATCTGGGAGCTCATAACGCCATATTTGAAAGCTGTTGATAAAATTGCACAGGACCCAGCTTTCCCGTGCCTAAAATAAAGCCAATGTTTCTGGCTTCAAACTAAAATGCATCTTGGAATTGTTATTGTATGTCAATCAGTTCTTCTGAAAAGCTTAAATAAAGACCTGGGAATTTTAGAATATCCTCATTGTAAGATGAAAGTTATTACTTCTTGAAAGAAAGAAAGAAAGAAAGAAAGAAAGAAAGAAAGAAAGAAAGAAAGAAAGAAAGAAAGAAGAAAGAAGAAAGAAGAAAGAAGAAAAAAGAAAAGAAAAGAAAAGAAAAGAAAAGAAAAGAAAAGAAAAGAAAAGAATGAATTGGAGGACAGCTGAGTCCAAGGTGTGAGAAGACAGCTTGTGCTGCCTGCCTCAGGTGACATTCCAAAACATGTGACATTCCGGATGTGTCCTCAGGATTGTTTCCTCCCAGGATTTTCACAGTCTTATGGGAGGATGTGTGGAGACTTCAGAAGCTATTCAACACCTCTCCATTCTGCTCTTTGCCATCTTGTCCTTTCTACTTTTTTTTTCTTTTTTTGTACCAGGGATGGAACTCATGACCTCACACTTACCAGGCAGGCACTTACACTGCTGAGCTGAATCCCTAGCCCTGTCCTTTCTTCTCTTGTGTTCAAGGTGTGAGGGGAAGTGGCAGCCTGGGCCAGAAACCCCCCAAACACTGCTCAGGAACTCCACTGGCTTTGGGTCTAGACTCTACCTTTGACTATATGTCACTGGAGCCCAGTCAATGTGTATAACATCGATCTGCAGACACACTCCTAGCTTCTTGGGTTTACTCTCAGCTGTGTTAAACTGAGTTAAAAGTAGGCTAGGTAAAACTAACTCAGAGCTCTTACTAAATTAGAGGAGATAAAAAAAAAAGCAAGAAACTTTTGTTTCCAGATCTTCACACTTTCCTCTATAGTACCTACAATATATATAAAGAGTTGATTTTTACAAAATAAAATCATTTTAGAGCTAAAGAGATCACCAAGTTTATCTAGTCCAATAGTTTATCATATGCGTGAATCTCTTCGAAAATATTCCTATCAAGTTGTCATCCAAACTTAGCTTAGCTACAGGTGGTGATGAAGTTTGCTACCTCACAGATCATTGTGCATCTCTGGATATTTCTGTTAGAAAATTATTCTTCATATTGAACAACACCTTTGTGTCTGCATCTTCGAAGTCTCCTATCCCTTGCTGTTTGTTGTACCTCTTGGTGCTACTCAGGGTAAATCCCATCTCACTCTGCCCTGGTAGCCTCAGTGATACTGGCCTCAGAGGTTCCTTTGAGTCTTCTCAGAGCAGTCTAATCTAGTGACCACTGAATGAGCTTGGAGCCAGACAAACCCTAATTCCTAATTCTAGCTTCGTCACTCACACTCCTGTGATCTTGGGAAAGCTATGCATGCACTTTTCTGATCCTTTTCTCCTTGATTTAGCATATTCTAAGCATAAAATACAGGCAAGTTGAGTTAGCATGGGTAAAGCTCCTTGCATGGGCCATCTCCTTTCCAAGATGGTTACCCTTGGGTCCTCTGGGCTCCCACCACCATATCCACCCACGTGCTTCTGATGGCCTCCCCTCGGTACCACCGTGTCCCCCTTGAAGCTTGGTCCTGCCATCTGGACATCCTGGCTTGTTTTATTTCTCAGAAGTCTGGGACAGTGAACATCTGTCTCCAACTCAAGAGCCTTATCTCTGACCTACCATTATTTCCTGCACTCTTCATCTGTGATTTTCCAGGTTTGCGTCTCAAAAACAAGTCGTCAACTTCTGAGGCAGAAAAATGCCATCAGTGAGTCTTCATTAGGACAACCAATTAGAAATAACTTTTTGCAACAAGCAGGACAAAGGGATTGTCATCCCTAATCTACATGTTCATACTGATCAATAAAAACACAAATGCACTCATTGAAAACTGGGCTAAGACACTATCTTGAGACTGTTTCCCACAGATTCCACAAAAGCAAGGCCAGAGAGGGAAAGAAAGTGTTGAGCACAGTTGTCTTCACCTGGTGGCGGTCCACAGCGATGGCTGTCAGTGTCAACGCTGAGACATGCAGGGAGCAGTACTGGGCAAAGCGGCTCACATGGCACATGCCTTTCCCGAACACCCATGTGCTGTTCACAAAACGGACCTGGAGACCAGCAAACCGAGGTTAGCAGACAGGCAGGCCTTGATTCTGACACCCATCTCCAACCCTCAGTGAACCACACCCTGATCATGTTTTTAAGACCATTAGGTATCAGAAGAGATTCAAAGAGACATGGGCTTTGTTTGCAGCTGGATTTCATCACTGTAATAATTCATTACTGTGCAACCTTACATAATATATAACCACTCTGAACCTCAGCTTCTTCATTTGCAAAAATGAAATTGCTTCAAATAGGCTTAGTATAAAGTCTGAAAAAGGTGAAAATATCTGGTAAATTGTTAGAAGACCATTATTAGAAATCAGTAGTAGGTATTTTATTTGTAATAATAAAATTCCTTTTTGACCCCAGACATTTCAGTCTAGTAAGGAGACACGTCTGAAAAATCACAATACAATGTGTGGGCTGTGCAGGGAAATCTAGGTTAAGCCAATACTGCAACTCTTAGTCCTGGAAGGAGACTCAGGGGTTTAGAGAAGTGTTTTGGTTTGGGTATAGATCTCCCCCCAAAGCCTCATGCAGTTTTAGATGTTATTTTGTTTTTTGGGGATTTGTTTGTTTTTGCTTGTTTGGGATTTTTTTTTTTTTTGAGGGAGGGAGGTAGCAGGATCTAGAGTATGTGATTCATAATGTAATACTGGGATTAAGGATATGAGTACTACAGCCACCCTAGGGTGAGTAGCCTGCATATAAGGGACCAAAAGAGCTTTGCTTCTCTCTCTCTCTGTGTCTGTGTCTGTGTCTCTGTCTCTCTCTCTCTCTCTCCATTGCTATTGCTGTTTTCACCACCAAGAACTCTTGTTCCTCTGCCACGCAGCCAGCTGATTATAAACTGAAACCTCTATAAACTGTGAACTAAATTTCCTCCCTTAACTTGTAGGTGTTGGGTATTATGTCTCAGCAATGAGAGGAAGGTAACTGAGACAAGAGGTGTGGGCCAGAATGGAGAGAGCGGGGGCCCAGGAGCCATTTTAGTCCCTTCTGCATCATCTTGGGCTGTTGGGTCACTGGTTTAGTATGTGAATGGCTCTGTGAGTAATATCTCATGCCCGGGAGGCATCAGGCCTGATTCTGATCAAGGGCTTCCAACCCAGGCTGAGAAGCACCCAGATAACTTGACTGAAAGATGGAAAGCAGGCCATACTCTATAGAGGCCCAGACAGAGGACAATGGGTCAGTGGATGGGGTGGGAGTTGGCAGGGGAAAGAGGGAGGATAGAGATAGAAACAAGGAACGTCATCCCAATAGAAAAAGCATGGTGCAGAGATTCACAGCCAAGTTTTTGCCAGTTACATTGTCACCTTAGGCAGGGCACATAAGCCCTCTGAGCCTCACTATCTTCATCTGTAAAAAGGGCCACCTTTTTCACAGGGTTCTCATGAAAATCAGACAAGACAGAGTGCATACTAAGGAGGTGGCCCTGTAAAGTGCCACTGTGACAACACAGAGCGCATTTGAGATGAGGAAGGATTTGCCCATGTGGACACTGGAACAAGAAGTACTGATGCTAGGTCAGAAACCCAGTTTCTGTTTGGGAATGAAGAATGGGTCGATTTGGCTGCAGAATGTGCATGAAAGTGGAGACGAGCCTGGCAAGGATCATGAACCGAGGACGTCAGATCACAGGCTTTACTTCCTCAGTGTGGGGGGAGGCTCTTCGAGGAGCCATTTAAGGCTTTTGAACAGTTAGTTCAGCAACATTAAAGAGCTAGCAGTTTTCAGCTACTCCTCTATCTCTCCCAACAATGACCAAATCCAAACAGATTTCCAACCCATTCCTCCTTCTTCAGTCTCAAGGCCACGGCCCTGTTACAGCCTCCTAGCAGCTTTCCCTGGTCTCCAGTCGTGACTCCTTGTAATTCAGCCTTCACGCTGCTGGCAATGTGTTTCTTCACCAAAAAGTCAGATGGTTGCAGGCTTCCTTCTGAACATCATCCTGCTCTCAGGACACAGACAAATGCCTCAGGGCCATCCAGGCCAGGCAAACCCGGCCCTGGCCTCTCTGGCTGGTCCGTCTTCTCCTGCCTCCCTCTCCTCTGTGCCTCTGTCCCTGTTTCAGCCATCGTAAACTTGGAGGCCTCCTTACCTTTGTTTATTGCCACCCCTCGACTACACTGAACATTCATCTTGCTACTCATTCAGGCCTCACTGAAATGCCAGGGTCTTTGCAAAGTCTCTTTTGAGCTTCTCATCGGACTTGGGGAGTCGAAAGGTTTTCCCCTGCAGGTTCTGCTATGTTCTATGTATGTCTGTTATTTGCTGTTTTCTCAGTGATCAGAACTGGACGTCATACGACTTCAGTGTGTGAAGTAGCCGGGAAGGGAGATCACAGACATGGCGCGCTGTTGCCAGCCAGCTAAAGTAGATGTCTTAGCCCACTTCAGAGCCTGTGAGCTCTGAAGGGGTTAGAAGCTGAGGGGTTAGAAGACCATCCCCCGCTCCCAGTGGCCGCACTTTTTAAACTCTAAGAAGAGTTTGGACTGGGCAGTTCCATGGGTCTGGCTCAAAGCCAAGCTTCTTTGGCTCCTGCTGGGAGGATGGAGGGTACGTGCTGAGTTTTCAGGACCTTGACATCCTCCCTTGTGAGAAATCCTCTGAAGCAAGGTTTTCAACTCTCAACTATAGCTAATTGAGACCCAATCTGTGGCCTCCTCAACCCTCTTGTGTCTGGGACAGGTCCATCCCCACAGGCTGGCCCTGGGAAGAAGCACTGAGGCCAGGCCTAGGGACCTTTTGGTTCCCATTCTGGGTGGCCCAGCCACACCTCAGCACTGCCCATTCTCAGGTCAGAAATCAAGGAAGGAGCCAAGGACAGCCAGAGATCTTTCTCATGCCTCAAGGGAGCACAGCAGATATGATTTAGAAGCCTCTTTGTCCTCGGTTAGTGCCTAGACAATTCAGAGTGACCATCAGTATGTAGAAGGTAGAAGGAAAATAGGAAAAATCCATGATCTGGAGAAGCTGAACATGGGCCAGAAAGTCCTCCACTTCCATGAGTGTCTGCTGGACAGACCTCTGGACCTGAGTTAGGGGATGTAGTTTGCATCCCATTTCTGCCTGTTACTAGTCAGGCAGCCTTGGACAAGGGTTTGAATCTTTCTGTGCCTTAGTGTCCTTATCTGCAGAATGTGATTAGTGTTCTCATAAAAGAGAATAGAGAAAGAATGTAGGAGTACTTGGAGGGACATTCACACAGGCAGGCAGATGGACCTGCAGGACTTCTTTCACTTTTTTTTATTCTCTCTGTCTCTGTCTCTGTCTCTGTCTCTGTCTCTCTCTCTGTCTCTCTCTCTCTCTCTCTCTGTGTGTGTGTGTGTGTATTGGGGGAGAAAAGCAGAGATGCAGAGACAAGAGGGAGATTCAGAATCTGATTTTGTAGTAACTCAAATAACAATAAAGTCATTCCATGCATTGGAAAATGTAACTCAGGTTATAGAAACATGCTGTGTAACTGCGTTATGATTGCTCAGTTACCATCCTCACAGTTGCAGTTCATGCATGAGCACTGCACTCCTGGGTCACAGTGGGACAGAAATGGCACCAGTAATGGGCAGCCAGGGACTGGGGGGGGGCAGCCGAAGACTGGGGAGCCATGCAGCCGCAGCGTGCAGTGCCTTAGACCTGACCAGCTCTGGTGCCCAAGTCCACCTATTCTCAGCGCTCCCAGTATAGACCTCGTACACAGCCTCACTGTCAAACCACAGAAGAGAACATGCAACTTAAATAAGCAGTCTGGGAAAGGCACTTAGGCTCCCCTCCCAATTAGCAGTTGTTTGCTATTTCAGTTGTAACACAAAGTGGCACCCGTACGGGTGGGGAAAGGAATTTCACAGGCTGCACTTAAGGGAGGGTCGGTGCCCTGATAATCTCTGCCAACATTTCAGAGCTATTGCTTGTTAACTGAAAAAGCCCATGTCCAGTGAGATTAACCAGCAGATGGTCCATCACGCACAAGGAGCTGCCAAGGTTAACAGCAATGAGGGAGAGTAGTGGGGATGGGGGACAGGGAGGGTGTGGGCGTGGGGGCTGTGAGGAACACTCAGGCGGGGAAGGAGGACGAGGAGGAGAGTACCGGAGTATTTGAGAGAGGACACAAGAAGGCCTGGGCAGGGCCCTTACCAAAGTGAAGGGCGTGTTGAGCAGTGTGATCATGATGTCCGCCACCGCCAGGTTGACGATGAAGAGGCTGGTGGCCGAGTGCATTCGCTGGTTCTTGAAGATGACATGACAGACCAGGACGTTGCCGAAGAGCGAGAAGATGATGATGAAGGAGTAAGCCACGATGAGCAGAGCTTTCACCGTGGGCTTCTGGGACTCCGCCCCGTAGCGCCTCCGGCCCACGAAGTTCTGCCAGTCGGAGAAGGTGTAGTTGTTCCAGAAGAAGCCAGAGGCGTTGGGGACCGCCAGGGCCGCCTCCAGGCTCTGCTCGGCCGCCTGGCCCTCGGGGCTCTCGGCGGCCCGCGCGGAGTGGAGCAGGAAGAGCAGCAAGCAGGGAGGGACCATTGTGCCGGGCGGGGACCCAGCCCCACCAGGCCCGCAGCTCCAGGTCCGGAGGTCCGCGCCGGCGCGGGGCGCGGGCGGGCGCGCCTTGGCGTCCGGGACCGCGGAGCCCCGGGGGCGTTCGGGCGCTCGCTCGCTCGCTCGCTCGGGCTTCTTTCCGCACTTTTATATCTGCGCTCCCGCCCGGGTGCTAGCGAGGGCCTTTGCCTATTGGGCAGCGCGGCGTCTCTTGGGGCGACGGTGACGCGCCGGGGCTGACAAGCCTGGCTCTGCGCCCCGTGCCAGGCGCGCGGCTGCGGCCCCCACGCCCAGCCCACTCCCACTCCCCCTCCACTCCCACTCCCACTCCGCTGGGGCGGCGCCGCCCCGCTGCTTCTCCGGCGCACGTTCTCCCGGCTTCTGCTGAGCCTCGGGTGAAGCAAGCGTGTGGGCAGCAGCACCCAGGGAGGCGAGTTGCAATTAAGTGGGGCCCGCTGCAAGCCAGGGTCGGGCTGAGCGCTCCGTCAGGGACAAGTTCAGTTCTGTGTGTTCGCACCTCAGCTGTAACCCCGGCGCAGTTTCAGGTTGAGGTGGACAAAGGCCCCCTAGCGGATCCGGGAACGTGACAAGCAATGAAACAGAGGCGAAATTCGAGCTACTACTCTTTGACAGTCCCCAGGAACACGACGCGGGGAGATTTGTTTTGCAAGGGAACTCTTTAAAACAGTCGTCCTGATGGACTGAAGAATCAGAGAATGAGGTTAGCTGTGTGCCCCCCCGGGAGAACAGTGAGTGATCTGCCGAGAGGAGTGGGAGATTGTACCTGTAAGGGGTATTATGAGCCATGCTGCTTTTCAGACCCCGCCTACTCCTCCGGGAAGTCTTAAATCCGGTTCATCTGTCTTCACTCCTACTGTGAAGTCTGTCTCTGTCCCCCCTCCCTTGCCATCCACTTGCCTGACCTTTTCGTTAAGACTTTGTGCTCTGGATTCAGAGTCT
This sequence comes from Dolichotis patagonum, assembly GCA_004027295.1. NCBI lineage: Eukaryota > Metazoa > Chordata > Mammalia > Rodentia > Caviidae > Dolichotis > Dolichotis patagonum. The sequence goes on along the minus strand of PVJX010006615.1, from coordinate 55,571 downwards.
AAACACACTTTGTAGTTGTGAGATCTTGCACAAGTTCTGGCAGTGGCTTACTGCCCTCCTTTTCCTGTATGCAAAGTTTTTAGAGACCCCTGTGTAGTTCTCCCACCATGGCAGTCTCTGGAGCAAGAGATGCAGTAACTTGTTGACTACTTGTAGCTACACCCTTAACTCTCCATTCTAAGGTCCTAGTGCAGACTCGAGTGTCTCATCTCTCCCTGCTGAGCACTGTCTTTGGGCTGACACCCCAGTACAGAATTCAAGGCCAGGTTCTTTTGATGCTGTGCATTTGGTCCCAGGAAAAAGCCTGCACTTTTGTCCAACCTGAACTGCCTCACTCTACCTCACTGAAGTCCTCTTTTTTCTCTCAGCTTCAAATGGAAGCTCCAGACACCTCTCTGTTTGGGACATTTCTAGGAACATTAGGCATCAGCTCTGTACCCTCTTTGAACTCCAAGTACATAGGCCAAACTCTTGTTGATTAACAATTAGAAAGTGGGCTGATAAGAGCCACTATAGTAAAATACAAGGTGCACTATCCAGGTTGGAGAGTCAGGGAAGTCTTACCAGAGTAATACCTCATCTCAGTCCTGACAGACAGCAGGAGACAGGTCATGGAGGAGAAAGAGGAAGAGGAGAAGCAAGAGGAGGAGGAAGGGGGAAGAATATGGAGAACTCCGACGGGAGGGAGTCATGGTCTATTCACAGACATGAAGGTTGTTATGCAAGGTGAGTGGAGAGAGCTTGGGTAGGGATACAGGGACCAAAAAATGAGGGCCTCATAAGTCATGCCAACAATTTGAACAATTTCCCAGAGGCAGCAGGAATGCATGGAAGGGTGTTAAGGGAAAACACCCTTGCATTAGGCTTGCATTTCAGGCAGAACACTCTGGCATGTCAGTGGAGAATAGAGAGACTGTGGCTTGAACTAGGAATGAAAGTTGTTTACGTGATCTAAGAGTAGAGGGGGGACCTGAGTCAAGCTGCTGACAGGAAGACAAGAAAGGGAGTCTGAGGTTGGAGGGCAGAATAAAAGACAGTTATGAAATTTAGTTTGATTGTGTCAAACACAAAAGCATAAAAGATCTTTGGATACCAATTCCTCCAACAGCATTGAACCTTTCTCCCTAATTTTATCTACAAGTTCAGAGAAATCCACTCTTATCTCCACTTCCTGATGTCACATTCACCCTCAAGCCACTGAGTCTAGAGAAGATGCTGAGTAGATGATCCTCGGTTCTTCGGATAGATGAGGCACTTCCCACAGGATTGTGTGATTGGAATAGCAAATTATACAGCTGACCCCAGAAGAAGGCAAATACAATAAAAAGTATTCAACTAGAGGACAAAATCCGTAACTTAAGAGCTTGAATAGACTTGTTCCATCAAGATGATTTGGTACCATCTCATAAAGGCAAGGCTGGAATAGGATGGCAGTTTACAAAGCAGAATCCTGATCAGTAGAATTTTGCCAAGTCTCAAGAAAAAGTATACAAGTAGAAGAGTTGCAGTGCACATCAAGCACAAAGACCAAAGGTTGGCAGCACCTTTCCAAACATCTCTTCCAAGTACCCTGCTTGGTACTCTGTACAGACATATTATTAACCTGGGCCACCCAACTAATGACTTCAGTTTGATTCCTTACTCATCCTACCCACCCTGGAGATAGGAGAACATTTATGCACGGTGCCTGAAACTTTCTCTTTGAAAGGGGTGAAGTACTTTAGTTCTCAGCTTTTCCTTGAAACACATCACAGGACAGATTCTAGTGCATAGGCTTATTTAGGAAGTGAAGTAAAACACCAATGAGGGAGGGAAGAAGTAAGAAAATGAAGGGAACGTGGCCAGTGAAGAGTTTGTTGCCTAGCTGGCTGCCACTGTGGGTGATGCCAGATTCACTGCAGTTGTAACACCAGTATCAAGCATGGACACTTGTTCTCCAAACAAGTGGTGAGGACCCTGGGACATCCACACATGGACTCCTGTGAGGCATCAGCTGAAGGCTTCTCCCAGAATGCATTAATCCTCTTGGGCTTCTGGCCTTCCAGCAGGCACTCAAAATAAACACAAGAGGCAGAAGATGGCACAGCAAGTGCTGTAAAGGGGTAGGGTTTTTGAAACTATCCAGCAAAGTGCGAAATCTAGAATCACTTTCTTTTCTCTTCCCTATGGATTCAGCTCTGCATTCATGCCAGGTGTCCTGAATCCCCAGCCCAGCACTGAACTTCTCAGACAACCCACTCTTTAATGAAGCAAGAATAGCTGTTCACTTTATGCCACACTAAGGTTAGGTGATTAGAAATTCTTTCCACAGAGGCTGTGTACTATCATCACTAAGCAATTACGGGAAGACACAAACCAACTGAACCAAATCCTTTTATACATTCTGAATAAAATCAAGTACAATATGTATGGTTAGTATGTGTTAAATAGTAATTAGATGTCTACATCTCTAATAATAGAGATATTAAACATACCAAAGTACAGAGAGTTTGCTCATATATATATATATATATATATAATTTTATTTTATTTTTTAAAGACAGGGTCTCATTATGTAGCCCAGGCAGGCCTGAAACTTGTGGCAGTCCTCTTACCTCAGCCTCCTGACTGCTGGGATTATAGGCATACAACACCTGACTTCTTAGTTTTTTTGTTGTTTGTTTCACTTCATTTTTTAGTCTTTTATGAGGTAGGGTTTCACTCTGAGGTTCAGGCTGGCCTTGAACTCACTTTGTAGCCCAGGCTAGCCTCGAACGCACTGCAGTCCTCCAGCCTCAGCCTCCCAAGTGCTGGCATTACAGGTGTGCATCACCATGCCTGGCTTCTTACATGGTTTTGAAGAGAAAGAAAAAAAAAAGACAGTAAACCATTCCATAAGTATTTTAATAAAGACAAGACAAAGAATTATAAAATAAACAGAGACCTTCAAAAGAGATGTTTCTGATAAGCCTCATTACACCAGTTTTTCTGACACCACAAAAGTGGCCATTTAAATCACTATTGTTTTCTATAAAGGTTGTACTTGAATTAAAACCTCACCACACCCGTAATTCCCTTCTAGCGTCAATCTCAATGGTACAAGGGAAGAGAATGCCATCAGCACAGTGCAACTGAACATTGGACTGTTGTGCCTGTGAGAGAATCAACATTTGTTTGTTTTAATTGCACAAGTCACATGTCAGCATACTTGGATTAAAAAGGAAACAAATACACCTGAAGATATGCTTCAATAAAAATGCAATGTATATGGACAGGCTAAGCCAGGAATTGCTTTCCAAGTTTTGGTAGGCTAGACCCACAGAGTGAAAATAAAAGGCATATTTAAGCCCCAATTTATAGCTTGTGATCCCAAATTAAATTTTAAATTGCCTGAGTTTACTCCATACTTCTACATAGAAAGTTTTATAAATGCTGGCTTAGGTCTTGGACCATGCCAACCCGCTTAAACCGTAATGTTGGCTGTACCATAGGATGGAAGGGTAGTTTCCAGGGTGCCATCTGACATCACCTGCTCCTCTTGAATCAAACGCCCCCGAGTGACCCCAGCCACCTCCAGCAGTTTAGCCTTCCATCACTCATCAGTAACTCCAGGATCAGCAGTTCCATTCACCGCCTCTTTGAAAGCTCCAAACCTGTGGTCCATGTTAACTGTTGAAAGTTCTGGAGCTGCGTTACATATTCACCGTTGACCAGATGTTCTCATCTGGAATAAATGCACATTTAAAGTTCAGCAAGCTCCAAACTAAACTCATTACAGTCCATTCGATCCTCCTCCTCCTTGTATTTCTCTTCTTGTTCACTTGGGGTGAGAATCTTGGAGCCATCTCACACCTCACAATTGCATGGTGCTATTTATCTGAAGATGCTGTTTCTCCATCCACTACCATCATCTCTGCCATCCCAGGGCCAGAAATACTCTTTTCTTTAAGACCCAGTTCAAAGGTCGCTTTCCTATGAAGATGCTGAGCCTCTTGGCTACCAAAGTCCCTGGGCAAGCAAGATTCGGTTCCTTCAATCTACTGTTTTAACAGTGTTTGTATACGTGATCCATTCTCTGATACTGCACTTCCCTTTTCATGGTTTCATTACCTGCTACAGGACTATCTTTTTCATTAAATTGTCATGTCCCCCAGGCCAAGAATTGTTTTTGGTTTTTTTTAAAATGTTCCTCCTATGACCTAGCCCAGGGCCCCATAAAGGGCACATGAGCATAATTGTGGTATATAGACCTGGAATCACCAGACAATTTAGGATGTAAAATTTTCTCTGAATATTACTTTATGTATCTACTAGGATCCTGGGGTATATCGAATCATTTAAAATTATGTAAGCCTTTTCCATCTATGTAAAACTTACCTTCTGTGAAAATAACTATTTTCTGGTTCTGTTGTTGATTATCCACTTAAAATGAACATTTTTTCTTTAGATCTTGGAGGGAGCAAAGATAGAATTTCTCTAATGGGTAGAGCCATGGGACTGATGTTTTGAAAGAGATTTTCCATAATTCTGTAAATTGAATCACATATTTTAGCACCAGCTCTAATTCTATATGTTTGCAATTGAGCTATTTTTTTCCTTATTATCTCTGCTGTGTGCTTTGTTTCAAACCAAGGCCTTAGAATGTGAAAGAGAATTAACTGTGATGCTTAAACCACTGAGTAATAGTGCATCACAGAGGAGGAAATTATGGTTAAAGATTTTAATTTTATTTATTTATTTTTAACAACAAAGTAAAACTTTCGAAAAATGCTTTGAGTTTTTTTTTTTAAATTACTGCTTAAGGCTATTAATTTTGAACTTCTGAAAAAGAAAAGTTGCTCTTTTTATATCAGTTTTAAAATGACTTGTATAAATTGTGCTATAAGAAAGACAAGTTTTAGCAATTAAAGTTGAAAATTCCGCTTGCAGAATGGGACCAAGGGCTGTCCATAGTGAAGTACGCATGTAGAATGGGAGTATAAAAATCAGATCTTACTTGCCAGTTAGAGTATTCCAAATGTCATTTAAAGACTTCACAAAAGCCTGAAGTTAAGGGTAGAGTAATAAAATCTAATTTAAACTGCATATGGAAAATGAACACTTCATTTATACTATACCTAGAAGTTTAATTGCTAAATAAAAGTTCTATGTTCAGTTTTTTAAAAGCCATCAGTATTTTTTATTAGTGCATCTTAGTTATACAGTCAAGTGGGTTTCATTTTGGCATATTCATACTGAATATAACATACTTTGATCACCCCCCATTGCCCTCTTCCTTTCTTCCCCTCTCCCCAACCCCCTCCTAGTCTCCCTTCAGTTTTCAGATGGTTTTTCTTTTTTCCTTTTCTTAGAGTTCTCATATAAGAGAGAATATGTAATGTTTGACTTTCTGAGTCTGCTTACTTCATTTAACAAAATGGTTCTATCCATTGCCCTGCAAATGACATGATTTTATTCCTTATGGGTAAATAATATTTCATTATATATATAAATGTGGTGTATATATATAAATATATATATACCATGTTTTCTTTATCCATTCATTTTTTGATGAATACCTAGGCTTAGTTTTGTGAATTGTGCTGCAATAAACATGAATCCATAGGTGTCTCTATAGTATGGTTTTTTTTATTTTAAAGAGGATAAAACCAATCAAAACAAACCAGTGTAAGAGATACAGGCCTTAAAACATTATAAAATCAACAAGAGTTACCATAATGCCTTTTATGTCCTCAAACTAGCTGCAGATAACTTTGCACATAGTAAAAATCAAAGAGTAGAACAGAATAGAAACAATAAAAATAAGACAAGAAATGTGTGTTTTTAGGACTATATTGAGATGTAGTATATCTGACCAAATGGTAGCTCTATTTTGTTCTTTGAGCAATCTCTCTACTAGTTTCCACAATGGATATATTAATTTATGTTCCCACTAACAGTGTAGAAGGCTGCCTCTCCTGTACTTCAATCCTCACCAGAATTTATTGGTTTTTCATTTTTGTTTTGTTTTGTTTTTTGAGACATCTCACTATATAGGTCAGGCCAGCTTTGAACTCATTATGTGCCTTAAACTGGTCTTGAACTTGCAATAATTCTCCTGCCTCAAACCTCCCAAGTATTGGGATTAGAGAGGAGTGTGCCACCATGCCCAATTTTGGTTTTTATAGTTTTGATGGTAGCATTCTGAGTGGATGAGATGGAATCTCACGCAGTTTTGATTTGCATTTCCCTGATGGCTAAAAATGTTGAGAATTTTTGCCATTTTTTTCATACGTATTGGCCTTTGGTTTTTGTTTTGTTTTTGAGAACTCACTGTTCATTTCTCCATCTATGGTTGAGCTTTTTTTTTTTAATTTTGCTATTGTTTTTTAATTATTTTTATAGCCCAGATATTAATCCTCTATCCAAAGAGTAATTTGCAAAGATCTTCCACTCTACTTTTACTCTGTTGTGCAGATTTTAATTTATTGATTCTTGGTATTTTGTTTTTCTGTGGGTTCCTACTCAGGAAGTCTGCCTTCAAGTATTCCCTTTCTGTTCTCTTCCAGTCATTTCAGAGTTTCCAATCTCATGTCTAGGTCTTTGATCCATTTTAATTTTTGAGTTTAGTGCATAGTGAGAGGTAGGTGTCTAGTTTCAATTCTCTGCATATAACTAGTTTTCCCAGTGTCATTTATTAAACAGGCCCTTTTCTCTAAACAAGCTCTGTATTTTTGACTCTTGGGTCAAGAATCAGATGGTTATAGTTTCATGGATTTGTTTCTTTGTTCTCTATTCTATTCCATTGGTCTATGTCTACTTCTGCATTGGTACAATGCTGTTTTTGTTACTATAGCTTTGCCTTATATTTTATACTATAGTTCAGTCAATGTAATCCTCCAGCACCACTCTTTGCTCAGGATTGCTCTGCCTATTCTCTTTTGTGCTACCATGTGAATTTTAGGATTTTTTCCCCTAGTTCTCTGCAAATACCATTGGAATCTTGTATTGATTGTACTGTATTGTATTGTATTGTATTATACTGAATCTGGCTAAATAAAAATTCACAAGTGACTTGTGGAAAGTTGCTGAAGCCCCAGCACATGTTCTTCCTAAGCTTTCCCTACCCCAGCCTTTTATTATACCACGTAACAACTACTGACAATCTTTCCCTTTACACTGAGTTTCCTTAAAGGTAGGTATCCTGCTCTTTTCCTCTTTCAAGCCAAAGTTAGCATGATGTCTGGGACAGAACAGGCTAAATATTTAATGCATGAATACATGAAAACATAGATTGCTAAAAGAAAAGTTCCAATGCAGTCACAGAAATATAGCTAATTTCACACTCACTCCTTGACAACGGAAATACCACTTCTAAACACAAATGGCTGTGTTCTACAAGTAGAGATACAGCATATAAATTACAAAACCAATGATTAAGTTTCCTCTTTGCTAAAAACCTTCTTTACTATAGCTGAATATTGCCACTCCTCCCAGATTGGTTTAGTGGGCTAATTATAGCAATAATCCATCTCTGACAATGACAATATTAAGAATCCTGTTATATTAATGATCAGCTGTCTTCTATAAACAGATTTTTCTGAATATAAAAAATTACTTTTGTTCTTGAGTATAAATGGCATTTATGACAAAACTGAAAACTACAAAGAAATTAAGAAAAGCAACATCTGCAGTTCTATTTTTCTTTAAATTTCTTACATAATTGAAGTTTTATCAATTTTGTATCCTGTTTATATTATTCAGAGCATTTTCCGTTACTAAATTTTTCTCAAAAACATTGTTCTGAATGGTTACAAAATATTCTGTCGCATAGAACAGCACAATATATTTGTCACTATAGTAAATAATGCTTGGTGAAATCATCTTTTTACATAAATACAATATTTTTAGACTTCATATGGAAATTCATGTATCCACTATCTAGCTTCAATCCGTTTCCTTGTGCTGGTCCAGGTTGTTGGTTAGGATAGAGTCCAAATTAGATAATGAGATGAAAATGTTTTAAGGCTTATAATTTAGCTAGATTGCTCTACAGGAAGGATATGTCCATTTGTACTCTCACCAAATGCACGACAGCACCCCTTTCACTGCACCCTGACAAACACCTGGTCATTTACTTGATTTTGTGAAACATAATGTAGAGGATTTATCCACAGACTCTAGGATCTAAAAAGTTTAGTCATCCAGAAGCAAACGATGAGATGATCTGTCATTCAGACCTGGGCTTCCATCCCCTAGTCCTTATAGCCATGTGATATACACTAGTTGGTCCCTGAACATCTGCCTCCCATCTAGTGGACAGCACTTTAGGGTACTGGGGATACAGCTCAGTGGCATAAGTGCCTGCCTGGCAAGTGTAAGGCCCTAAGTTCAGTTCTCAGCACCAGAAAAATAAAAGACCTACCTTAGAGGGGTTTGTGGTGATCAGATGCAGGGATGTTTGCAAAGAGCTTAGCACACTCCTGGCCCATAAAAAGAGCTCAACAAATGGAGTATGTCTTTACATTACAACAAAGTCCTAGGCTTTTTAACTATTTGCTTGTCCAGTCTGTAACTTTAAAATTCATGGTTTTTGGTTATTTAACCCAACAGTTTTAATATGAACACATTCCATGTCCTACATAGAGTAGTTAATTTTTTAGATGAAATCTAAGAATTCATCCTAAAGGAACAAAGCAGCTACATTCAAATATACATATGTATTCTTTATGATGTTTAGTACTTTTTGAATTTTCTAAAATAGCATTTTTTTACATTTGGGGGGAAAAATGATGTGATTTGGGTAGAAAGGAGAAAAACTTCCTATGGGTAGCTACTATTAAGTAGGTTCCTAACTGATGGCCACATGAGACTAAATCAGAACAGTCCCAGCAGAAGCCTACTCTGTCATCTAGTATACAGTGGTTTGGTTTTGTTTTTGATACAGGGTCTTACTAAGTAGTTCAGGCTGGTTTTGAACTCACATGAAGGCCAGGCTGGCCTCAAACTCACCACAATCCTCCTGTCTCAGCCTTCCAAGTGCTGGGATTACAGGTGTGAGGCACCCCACCCAGTTCTAGTATAGATTTTTATCTAAACCGTTTACCTTTTCAACATGATCCAGAACATGGTCAAAAGGTCACCTGTGGTTACCACTCAGCATCTAAAATGATTATTGGTACCATGGGAAATGCCCTTCTCCAAAAATATAAATGAATAAATAAATCTCATGTTGTTTGCCCTGCCCCGATCAGTCGCCAGCATGAGCCCTGGCTTACAGCCTGTCCTGGGCCGTGCATTTCTTTTCTGTAGACTCTCTGCTCAGGCATGCTTCAGGATTTGAGGCTCATGAGTTCATCTGTAAGGACATGCCTCAGTTGATGGGAGGCAGTCTGGTCATGTGAAAAATGTAAGATTTTAATTCAGACAGAATTACACTTAAACCTCAGATTTATATGAAATTTTTTAATTTAATAAAGTTTAACATTTTATGTAAATTTTAATCCTTAGATTTAAATCTCAACTTTTTCATTAGCTATGTGATCTCATGATTAAACCTTAAACCATTCTCTATAAAAGGCACTGTTATGAGAAATAAATAATATACACAGCTGGGCCAGCAACACCACAATTTCCCCTTCTTTCTTTTTATCATCTACTGCATTTGGTAGGAAGAAAGGACCTGGGCAAACATGAGATGACTGTGATAAAGGCAGGTGGAAACGAGGAAAGAAAAGCCCCACTTTCTTTGGCGCCAGCTCTGTGGATGGAGGGAGACATGGGTGAAGATACCATGAGAATCAGAACTGCAAGCAAGCCTGGGTTAGTTGTTTTGTAAATGTAGGCAGAATGTAAAGGCAGCAGGGAAAGAGCCAAGGAACTCTGAACTCTGGAATCCCAGAACTCTGGGAGGCAGATAGACTGCAAATTCAAGCCCAGCCTGGGCAATTTAGTGACTTAAGCAGATCAAGGGGCAGTCCTGAGTACTGCAAAATAAACAAGCAGAGAGAGTTGGGAAGGCAGTACGTGTTTTACCCCGGCTGCAGGAAGGAAAGGCAGTGTCATGCAGTCAGGAGAAACATTATTACCCTCTACTGACACAGCTGTGTCACAAATGGCAAAGGGACATTAAGTCAAGTAAATGTGATAATATTTCAGGCAGAAAATGGAAATATTCCAGCAAAAACAGAATATGTTTCTAAATTCACACAGAAGCATTAGTTCTGGGAACCAGTATCGGTTTATTGAAGAAAATATATAATTAAGCCTGGAAATCAGATTAAGGCTTAAATTAAATCAACTCCAGTCTACAATAGTTATGAACTATAAGACTAACCTGAAACGTGGTATTTTTGTTAAAATCCTGTATTAGGTTATAGTAACATATGAAATCATAAAATTTGAAAATGTGAAGAGCCAAGAATTTTCACATCATTGAGGAATACAAACAAAGTAGGATAAACTGTTCTATAAATAAAGATGTATTATTAAACCACATTCTGTTCTGGAACAGAATGTTCAGAAACAGATCATGCAGATTGGAACAGAGCTGGTGAAAGCGCGGTCATTTCTATAAAGTGTTGGAGCAAGTGCATTATTATATGGAATAAAATGAATGAATGAAATGTGAACCTACAAAAAAATCACAAGATCCACAAAATCAATTCCTAGCTGTGGAGTTCAACTGACAAACTTCTGGAAGATAACACTGAAGAATCTTCATGTTAGGATACGGACTGGTTTCTCAAGCAGGACACAGAAACATTAATCACTATTGATAAATTGAATAGAAGTCTTATTATAAAAAAATTCAAAAAGTTGTTCATTAATAGAACTTCTGTTCATAAGATACCATTTATAGAAAATAAAATTCAGATGGAAAAATTTTTTTTGACTACATGGAAAACAAGCTATTTCACTGCAAAAAAGTAAACAAAGTCAAAATATAAACAAACTAGAAAAACATTTTTGCAATATGCTCCAAAGGTGGTGTATTTCTTACATAAAGTTTTTTATAGCAAGGGAAAAAAGGGACAAAAAAATCATAGAAAAATGGACAAAATACATGAGTAAGCAATTCATTAACAACCGATACTTTTTAAAAAGGTCCTTAAACTTATTTTTACAAATTAAGAGAAAGGCAAAATAAAACTACACTGAGATAGAATTTGTGACACATCAGTGAAGAATCACAGTTCGACAGCATGTTGTGATGGCAAAGCTACAGTGAAATAGGCAGCCTTAGACCTTCCTGGTGGACTACAAAATGGTACCCCCCTCTATCACGGTGAACTTGGCAATTCTGAGCAAAACTGCACATGCCTTTCTCTTTTACTCAATAGTCACACCTCAGAATGTTCTCAGAGGATACACTCCTAAATATGAAAGTGCTAACACACAATTAGCACTGCAGTAATTGTAATTGTAAATCTGAAACTACCAAACTGCACAAATATATGAGACCAACAGGAAAAACTGTATTTAATCTTGATGGAGCACCATGAAGCTATAAAGAAGTGAGGAAGATCTGTTAATGAAGCAATCTTCAGAACATGAGACAAGAATGAGAAAAACAAGAAAAAAAGAAAATCAAGTTATATCTTGTACAGGTACAAATTCCCCATGATGAATGTGATCATTATGTATAACCTAAAACGTACCAGTAAATGTAATCTTTTGCCTAAGAAACGAGAAATTAAAATATACACAATTGTGCTTACTTTGGCAAAAAGAAATGTAGACAGGAGAGCAGAAGGGTGAAAGGGACAGGAAAGGGAGTAAGACTGTGAGGGCACATTTGCGTTTTTAGGCGTTGTAATGATGTTCTACATATCTGAAAAATAAAATTAGACCTTGTGCTACAGGGAAAAGATGCCATGTAGAGGAGATACAGGACTGCAGCCCACGGACTGCAGATGAATGCGCTGTGGCTACAGAACAGATCATCTTTACTCCTCAGGGCCATCCAGGCAGGAGTGAGGAGCTGCGAGCAGGACTCCAAAACCTGCTCCCCAACAATCAGCCCCTGGGAGGCTGAGGCAGGTGGACCACAAGTTTGCACCTAGCCTGGGCAACTTAGTGAGATTTTGTCTCAAAATGAAAAATAGAAAAAGGGCTGAGGATGTAGCTCAGTACAGAGGTCCAGTGTTCAATCCTCAGTACCACAAGAAAAAAAAATTGTATGTTTGCATTTGTATATGAACATAAGTATATATATGTAAGACATATACAACATAGTTGAAAAATATGATGAATGTGTAACTTAAAAAATTTGTGACAGTAACAGATACAGTGCCACTGATCCTCCTCATAATAACCAACCTCTCACTTTGAACATGCTTATCCTATAGTTCTTTATACTCTTTTGGGTTTTTTTGTTTTTTGGTACCTGGAACTGAATTCAGGATCTTGTACTTGCCAAACAGGCGCTTGTGCCACTGAGCTGTATACCTGGCCCTACTCTTGACAGTCTCTGAAGCAGTTCTGGAAGTGCTTTTCATGTCTTTAGCTGCTCGTTTGGCTGCCTCAGTGTTCTAAATCCATTCAAAATGTCTACTTTTCACAGTCACTTTGACTTTTGGCAAGAGCCAGAAGTCGCATGGTACCAGATCCAGTGAATCAGGTGGATGAAGACACGCAGTAATGCTTTTATGATACTACCTTCCTATCCCATGGCGCTTGGCAGCAGCGCCCACCATACTTCTGACCATATCCCACAAGGCGACTCACAAGCTAGGACTTCCAGAACTGCTTCACAAAGCAGCAAGGATGACAGAATAAGTATGTTCAAAGCACGGGGAGTATTTTGAGGCCATTAATGGCAACAAGTCTTTTACTGTTATAAATTTTTAAAATTGAAGTATTAACTATGATGAGCAGAGTTATTTCACTGTTTATAGTAAACATTTTAATCAACATAAATTCTTTCATATTTCCAGACTATAATAAGATCAAAAGAAATACAGCTGCGCCTGTGATTTTTGTCTCCAGTAAAATTTGTTCAAAGTTACATACATTGCAGCATCATCAGTTCAAGTACTTAATATGTAGACAAGTTATATTTACAAGCTTGTAGGATAAAAGTATAGCTTTTTAACACATATAAAGTAACAAATTTGAAATTAAGCCAGCGTGACAGATATTCTCCCACTAATGGTGGGCATATACACACGAATCATCAGGACTGCACAGCAGCTGAGACAAGACAGAGCGTCACGACCAGCCCAGGAGCCAGCGCTCTGGCTAGCTCACTGCAACACGCAAGCACCAAACCAAGAGCCCTTGAGAAATCACTTTACCACTTCTGACATAACAGCATTCCAGATTCACTACCCTTTATTTGACCTAAAGTGAACAATAACATTTAAGTCACACATTGCTGATGGTTTAATTAAAGGGTTAAAGAAGATGTGGAAAAATATGGATGCCTACATAAGTACCAAGGTACCTACCTTGATATTAAGACTAGAATATTTAGCTACACAATATGAGGTTGTAACCCAATGATATTTTATACTAATCATGCCAAAAGTAATTGGAGAAACATGTACCTTAGTGTTTACAAACTGCATGTGAGGGAAAATTATAGGGAAACATGCATTTTGATATGGAAATTTGAAAACACAAATGCATATCATTTTTACAATTTAAAAAGAGCTAAAATCAGGTCTAGTGATCTACCATGAGATAGACAAATATGCATGGCGATAGCAACCTATGTGAACTGAAATAAAACTAAAATTCTAACACTTTGTAACAAACATTAAGTTCAAAATTCTTAAAAGGAAATAAAGTAAGCAAATGATGAAATGTGGACATTTTTCATACAAAGATACAGAAGCCCTCAAATTCAAAAACCAAATTTTAATATGTACAACTTTCTTAATAATTTTACTGGTAGTTAACCTTAAGATGCCATAAAACACTATTGAGTTAAATGTCTGACAAATAAAAAAAGGACATCAGATTATTCTGGGGGAAAGTTGCATTAAAATATTTTACATTTCAAAGAAAAGTATACACTGGGAGCCTTTTTTTTAAAATCAAGTTTTCTAATAAAGAATTTAACTTTTTATGAAAACATAAAACACTTTTCTTGCTGAACTTTTATTTATAAATTTTACCAAGTTTACAATTCCTACAGTGACAGGCTGAACCAGGTGAAACACGTAAGGCCATACACATAGAACTTCAGAAGGCTAAATATGGTGCTGCTGCATAGATTTAGTATTACTGCATAGGTTCTAAATTTATTGCCACACTATCTATGCTTAACTTCTTCATCTGAGAACTGCAGTTGAATTCCTGTAACAGTACTTACAGGCAGAAGCACCACCTTGTGGCAGATTAAGCATCTGAGGGATGGAAGTCGGGACGCTCACCCACTCTACAGGCTCCAGGGCGCCAGTGACAGATAGCCCGCATTCTGACTCACACAGTGATTCCACGTACACTCACTTTCTGATTATCTGTTAAACTGCATGACCTCTCTGTATTTATGGCAGGTAGTAAGTTCAGAATCTTATGAAAAAAATGTTTTACATGTCCCTGAATTAAAGGTCACCTGCCAGGTGCCTGGCTTTTCTCAGCAGTCTTACTTCCGAGGACTGCCTAGAAGTCCATTAACCAGGTATTTGCATAATGGGAAACAAGACACCAGGAGATTTATTCTTTGGTAAACATGGGAGGATTCCTTACAAATGTTTTCCTCAGTATATTTTCATTACTTTTTTTTTCATGGCCTTCAAAAGCAATCTTAAGTGCTCTGGAATCATCTGAAAGACTTCTATACACCAACATCAACAGCTCCAAAAATTGTCACATAAAAACAAACAACAGATTTTGATGCCTCAGTACAGAAAATCAAGGTGTGTCACAATTAACTATGCAACAATATTCAACCAAGGCTTTTCCCATTTTATTCACCATATTTCTAGGGCTCGACACATAAAACAATTCATACAAGGAATTAGTTGTAGAGATTTCTTCCACTATAACTGTATGAAATCGCTTTACTCGGCAGGTCACGGCATTATGTTTAGATCTTCTCACATCCTACAGAGACTTTTTAAAGAGAAAAGGCCTCACTCCTTTTCCCAGGGACCCGTAAGGGTACTTCAGAGACCGTGCCTTCACTCTCACCCTCACACAGGAACATGTTAGCAACAGCCACCAGCAGACGCTCCCCACTGCTCAGACCAAGCTGGGGTACCCTAGCAGAGAGCTTTGGTGGGCTCACCTAGAAAATGTTACTTTTTACTTTCAGGAAATTCAAACCTCTAGAAAATTATTAAAACTACGAAGGGGTTGGTTTTGTTTTTGAGACAGCCTCACAATGTGGTTCAGGGTGGTCTCAAACTCACAGGATTCTCCGCTCTAGCCTCCTGAGTGCTGGCGTTACAAGCTTGCGCCACCACCACACCCGGCAGGCTAAATTTTATAAGCTCTTTCCTTCAACTTTGGCTAACTGTAACACTGAGATAATAACACAGTCTTTAGCATGACGTAGAAATGGATTATAGTGAATTTATTTTACTTCCTAATCAAGGACAATCTTCAGACAAAGTTCTTATTGAGTGAAATGTATTTGTGTCAGAAAAATGTTTTAAATCCTCAGATAATAATAACCAGATTAAAAAATAAGGGGAACCAATACTATGTTTATGTCATTAAAAAAGGTAAATCAACTTAATAGAGTCATGTGAATCATGTTCAGGAAATAATACTTAAAACATAAATCTTTATACATCAGCTCCTGTTAAGTAAGTCTTCTTCAGATTCCTCAATTAAGACCAATAGCTAAAAAATCCTCAACTGTAAACTCAGCTTGCAAAAATGTTCCAGTTCTTCCTGTATCTTGGAAATTTGGAAGTTTCATTAAATGTATTATCTTCTGTTTGTTCTTAAAGAATTAGCGCTCATGAAAGGATCATCCTCGTCGTCCTGAAATGACACAGAAATTTTAAGTCAGTGACTGCTCTGTCCTTCCCTGAGAGAAGACAGACATGCTTACAGCAAAATAGTCCCAGCGAGAGTCACTTTCTCTTTTCGCCTGGATAGATTTCATTTTTGTTTCCTTTATAAACATGAAATATATAAGTCCAATTAGATTCTTAGAGAGCATTAAAAATAAAACTTTTATTTGGTGATGTATGTGTGTATATATACCTACAATTGCAGAATATATATTTCCTCAGTTATTAACCTTAACCAATGCAAATGAGGTATTTTAAGATAGGGAAAAAAAATGTACCCTATGTCTTTTTTGGTTTGTGAATACCAGTAGTTTTTTTTCATTTACAATTTATTACAAGTGACTGCTGTCCTGGAAATTAAGTCAAAATATAATGAAGCCAGCTTGTGCGGAGCTAACTCAAAAATGGCTGTAATTCTCAGTTCTCATCATGCATTTAATGCCTGAAGTGACAGCGATCCTCAAACTGATGCAAGAAATCACTTAGTTAAGCAATCTTTCAAACACTTTTTCGGAAACAGCTTAAGGAATTATTTCAAAAGTTCCCAAGGATGTAGATAATATGCATAATAAGAATAAAGAGGGTTATAAAAGGTTAGCCAAAAAGTTAAAGACAGGGAATGACATCAACTGACAAACCTCGGATAAGCCCAAGTTACATAAATTGATTATATTCTATAATTAAATATTCAGAAGATAAAAAGATTTATAAATTTCAGATTTATGTTTCCATTAAGACATTAACAAAAGAAATTATTTCTTGATGTCAGACCTTACTGGTGGTATTAACAAATTCAAATGTTAGCTCATGAGATGGATGTCTTGAGAAACACAAATTGACTTTCATAAAAAAGAAACAAAAAAACTGATTTTCATGATCGATTGTCTTCTGATATAATGTTAAGAATCAAATGCAAAAAGTTATTACAGATAAATCCAAAATGAAGTCTAGGAGAGACTCTGCTAAGTCCTCCTTTCCGGTTACACGTGACCTAGCAGTCAGCTTTTAACCACATGCACATCCAGATGTTGTGCGCATGCTCAACTGGAAGCAACATGTCAGCACCGTGCAGATACAAGGAGCTCTTGCTGCCACCTCGCTTTGAAGCCTGACTTGTGGTGAGCCCTCTCAAGCTGTTTTAAAATTACATAAAAGACAGATAGTAAGAAATATGGAGATAGATCTCCTGCAAATGGGAAGCGGACCAAGAGATGGAGAAGGGCCAGGGGAAGGGGATGAAAAAGAATGAAGATGTGTTAGGTAAAGGTACCAACTCCTCACAAGGAATGTAATCTTTATGTACTGCAAACATGTACTAATAAAAAAATAAAAATTGAAAAAAATCAGCTGAGACAAAAGGTACATGACAGGAGCAGGTCACGCTCTGTGGGAAGGAGGGAAACCACAGGCTAGGATGTGGATAAACCTTGAGGACATACTGCAAAGTGGAGTAGGCCAGCAACAAAAAGATGATCACTGTGTGATTCCACTGATATGAAGTACCTGGAATAAATACATTTACAGAAAGAAAAAGTAGAACATTATATAGGAATGGCTGGGATATGGAGAATGGGGAACTTGGTTAACCCAATTATGCCAGATTGCAATTTTGAAAACTTTTTTTTTGCCTGAAATTCTTATATGCTACCTAGAAAAATTCAAGCAACAAGAATTTGAAGAGAAAAAATTTGTTGTGCTCCACTGTTATGGTCATTTAAAAATGGAACGCTAGGCATTTAATGATTAAGGGGTATACAGTTTCAGTTTTGTAAGGTGAAAAAGTTCAAAAGATCTGTTTTACAACAACGTGAATATATTTAACACTACTGAACTGCATACTTCATGTTTAAGATGGATTTTTAAAAATTGTTAAGATGGTAAGTTTTACATTATGTGCTTTTACTATAATTACAGGAAAATAAATAAATGAAAGGGTAACACACCTAACAGAAGCACTTTCAAGCAATTTAACAAAAACTTGCAAAAGCCCTTCCAATAGCAGTCATGGAGGAAAGGGAAAGAAAGGCCAGGATTCCTCAGTCCTGTAGCTTTAATTCATTTTAACTGAAACATAGGCAACAGAGCCAAGAGCAAATCCTAACTATACCTTTTCCTATTTCCTCTTCATTAAAGTTAGAGGACATTTTAGTTTACGAAATAGTTTTTCCTAGACAGCATTTTGGTCAATGTCTAAATACTTCTATGCCATGAAAATCACCACCGTGTACCATCCTATACATGAAACATGTAGTGTACAGAGTTGTAAGCATTCTATTAAAGTAACATTAAAGCTCTTACATTATTATCACCATCATCTCTTCAAATATAAGTGCCAAAGCTAAGAAAACTACTTCCATCCGTTAACTGGGCAAATTACATAAAAGCTGAGTGAACACTATGTTTTAACAAACTGCATAATTACACTGCTGAGCACTCACAGTGTTCCTTTTTGATTTTTAACATTACAGTTGAAAGGAAGGCTACTTTTTAAAAAATAACTTTTAGCAGCTAGCTAGCAGCCTCTAATTTAAAATTTAAAAACAGTTTAAAAGCTAACATTATTATTTTATTACCTCTTCCGATTCAAAATCAACCCCCTTAGCTATTTGGCTCTGGGGCGCGTGCTTGCTGGCTGAGGTACTCGACCACCTGAGGAGAGTGAAAAGGGAAAGCCAAGACAGTGACTACAGCATCTGACAGAAATGCATTTCTAGATAATACACTGCTTGATATTCTCCTCCATCTACGTTAGAGGCAATAAAAACTTAATGGCAAGAGGAAGACCTCTGGAACCAAGGTTTGGATTGCAGCTTTTCCATTTACTAGCTATGAGGCTTTAAACAAGATACTTAAATTCTTTGTGGCTCAACCGCATCTGTAAAACGGGGATAATAATTTTTAAAAACAGATCATGTGTGTTAATATGCCTAAACACTTAAAACAGTATCTGTTAAATACCACATAGATTTTTACTTATTGCTACTAGTTTTTATCACATATTAAGATTTATCTACTACTATCTCCCACTTTTGAAAACTGTGGCAACATTAAAATGTTTTTAATTCAAATCTGTTCTTTCCATAACAGGATACAATGATTTGAGGAAAGGGCCACCACTTGCCAGAGCTCTTTCTTCTACCACAGTCCACGTTCTAAAGGACCATGACCACTCATAATTAAGGGTCTGCATCACAGGATTCCACATATAATTATATACGGGTTCAATCAGGGACTTTAATGATTACAATACATTCAACTCTTCTCATTACAATTTAAGTCACCTAAAGCTAATGATCATATTAAAACATTCATTATGTGTTCCATCAGATCTAATATATTGATGCACATAAAGTATTAAAAAGTTACTGATTATTTTCCTAAGTAGGTATTTTCATTAATTGAGCTTTAGCTAAGAATGTTCACTTGAAAGGTTAATATATAAAAGAAAACAGTAATACTGAGTCAAATCAAGCTTAATAGCATCAGGCAAGAAACAAAAAGGATCAAAATATATGAGTACTCTGAAGGCAGAGTAACTACACAACACTCCTCTGGTGTTCAGCACAGCATCATATGTAATTAAGAATATAAAATATGGTAACGAAAAACAGTTGAAATCAAACTATTAACAAAATACAAAAATAAATAAAAACCAAGCTATTTAAAATTCCCTCTCTAGTCCTGGGCCATCCACCCAGGCTCTCACCCACATTAGGCACGCTACCACTGAGCTGCAGCCAGCATCTTAGCAAATGCTGAGGCAGGGGCTCACTAAGTTGGCCAAGCTGGCTTTCAATTTGTGATTCTCCTGTGTTAAGGCTTTGAGTAGCTGCAATTTCAGGCACACAATTTTAAGTTATTTAAATTTTCAATAAAAATGCTTGTAATAATGCTGCATCAAGTTATGAACTAGGCCTTCATCTATTTTTTTCATTTCTCTACAAACTTTAATATTTGAAAGTAATTCAAAAATCATACGAAAAGGGTGTAATTATAGAATTCTGGTTAATTGCCATCATTTTTTTTAGGAAGTCTCTAACCTACCTTTGATCTGTCTTTGAAGTGGTAGGGAAAAGGTCTTCTTCCTCATCTGATTCATCTACCTCAATCGTCTAAGGAGAGAAGGAAACAAAACAACAAATGGTTTTCTTGAAAATGGAACATTTGAATAAAAAATAAATTAACAACTGAATTAGAATGTAGCTTTTTTTTTTTCTTCCATATACAAAAAAGGCACAGAAAGAGCCAGGAACCACGTAAGCTGCAACTATTAACATGAAAACCTATCTGACTTCCCTCTGATGTCCTTCTTCAATCATAGGCATAGTTCTCTACCGTGGGTCTTAGCTCATTTCTCTCCTAGACATCTCAGAAGCCTGGGCCCTGAAGAACACTTAGATTGGTGAGTGACTCACTAGGCTTGAGTACAGCAATGTCCTGTGATTTTCTTCTTGGGTTCTGATGAGGAATTAAATCTTCAGTGTTCTGAAGGTATAAGGTATCAGACCACGTGGGAAGCACTAGATAGATTTCCGTTACCTTTAGCCCTCTTAAATACCATTTGTAGGTGTTAAGATCCAAACAAAGATATTTCTGATTTCTCATTTCATCATGCAAATACTAACCACTCCTCTACATTTTATGTTATTTTGACACCTGACACATACATGTGCTATGTCTTTATCAGATATGTAAATGAGGATGAAGCCAAGGTTGGTATCTAAGGCCAAGGACGTAACTAAATATCCTGCAACACAGCAGACATTCCTGCAGAAAAAAAAAAGAACCATCTGATCTAGAATGCTAACAGTCTTGCTACTGAGAAACTCTGATATGGCTTGGAGTTAAGACGCATGGAGTTTGAAAGTGGGTAACAGACTCCTTCTGAAATCTGAAGAACAACAGAAGGACTGTGCTAAATCTACAGCAAAATGCAAAGATACTTCAGCCATTTATTCTGCCTTGAATCTACTGATACAGACTCTAGTATGCAATGAACTTGTCTTCAATATTAGTATTCCATGCTATTTTGGGTTCAGCATTTTTATTCTTAAAAATATTACTGTATGTAAATGCTTAACAGGTTTCTAAGAGTGTGGACCATTATTATTAGAAACAGAAATTAAAAAAAAAAAAACCCTAGACTCCCTCATTGTAGATAACTGGAATCAGCTTTAATGTTCCATACATTTTTCTCTTTGACTTACTTTGTAAGTCAAAAAATTCACAATTCATAATGCAGGAAGCAAAGATTATTAAAATAGAACCCATAAAACTTCCTTACCTCTGAATAATTCTTAGTAGCAACATTGCGGGAGGGTTGCTGTCTTGAAGATTTAAAAGCTAGAATATAAAATGAAATATCCATTATGTAATTCTTGAAATGGAAAAATCTGTACTCTCTTTTAGTTGTAGGTTTTTCAAGTCTTGCCTACAAAAATCCATGATGATCAATTACAAAACCACCTGTATTTTTTTTAAATCAGAAGGGACGTAGAATTACATGTTCAGTGTCTACCTGTCATTCACATGCCTTCCTAGTTTATTTAAATATAGTAACAAGCAGTATTTATAAACAGACCCACACTTAAAATACTTTATTATAAAATACTTAGGGGTAAAATGTGATCACCCAGACAAATGAACCACAAGTTCAGTCAAGATAGGCTTCCTAATCCCTTACTTTTTTTTTTGTAATTAATGATAGATTTCCAGTGGTTACATTAGGAGCTTTCTTGTTTTCTTCTACTTTGGTGGCCAATATTCAGTCCCTTAAAAGTATACAATGGATAATTCTACACAACAGTTTATCTTTTACTACATGATAAAACTTCCCTTTGAATCCTTTTTTTGCTTTGTAAAAATGTAGCTAACTCTTTACAAATGTAATCAAAACCTAAATTTTATTTATTTATTTTCAAATCCATTTTATTTGAAAGAGGAAAAAAATAAGACAAAATTTCAAAATATGTCAATCTGGGGGGCAACAGTAGTATATACATTGCACACTGTCATCCCCAAATCATTCACCCACCGCACAAGATAACTGCATTCAATTGTCTAAACAATACCAGCACAAATCTTCCTTTTCAGTGAACTCAAGAGAAATCAGTAGCATATCTTAACTATTTTTATATACATATATATTCATATATTTATACATATATTGTTTCTTTCAGTTTCTCACACTAGTGAGACAATATAATATTTTATATGTATGTCTGATTTATTTCACTTATGAGTATGGTCTCAAGTTGCATCCATTCACCCATAAAAATCTCCAGTTTATCTTTCTTTATAGCTGAGTAGTACTCCCTTGCATAAAAATACCACATCTTTTTTTTATCCATTCCTCAGTCGATGAGCATTTAGGCTGTTTCCAAGATCTAACCATTACAAAGTGTGCTGCTATAAACATGGGTGCACATATATCACTGTGGTATGTTTTCAATTCTTTGATGCTTTTATTCCCCAGAAGGGGAATAGCTGGATCAAATGGGAACTCTAGTCCTAGTTTTTTGAGGCATCTCCAAACTGATTTCCACAGTGGTTGCACCAGTCTACACTCCCACCAACAGTAGAGAAGGGTTCCTTTTTCCCCACAGCTCCTTCAGTATTTGTTTTTTTGATAATTTGATATTGTCAAAGACAAAGTGGCTTAGTGTGTCTGGAGTTGTTTCTGCATCTTCTAACATGTTCCATTGATCTTCAGGTCTGTTTTGTTGCCAGTACCACACTGTTTTTATCAGAGTAGCTTTATAGTATAATTCCAAGTCAGGGACGGTGATGCCCTCTCTCTTGTCTTTGTTGCACAGGCTTGCCTTTACTATTCTAGGTCTCTTCTGGTTCCAGATGAATTTTAGGATTGTAAAACCTAAATTTTAAATACCTTATTAAGTTAATTTTCTTATAAGCCTTGCCAGTTTGCTAATATCAAATGTATTTCCCCAAGACAATCCCACCTTAAACAAAGCAAAGAAGGAAAGAAGATTAGAAAAACCAAATACTCAAAGAATCTTTCTCCTAGGCAGAAAAACCTAAGAAATCTTTCTACCTCACCTACATTAATTATTTCATCACATTTAAAATAACTTTGTGAAGGGGCCAGGGATATAGCTCTGTGGCAAGCACAAGGTCCTGAGCTCACTTCCTGGTACCAAAACAAAAACAAAAACAACACAAAAAACTAAAGTAACTGAGAAATAAATTATGAAACAATTAACTATCAGAAAAATAAGCACTATGTTTTGTCAGGGAGGTGATATATCATGATGCCTAAGAGGTCTGGTTTTGGAGTTACTCATTTTGATTTCCTTCCCATTTCGGTAACTACGGTCAAATTCCTCAGTTTCTTTAAACCTCAATTTCCTCACCTGTAAAATAGCATTAGTGCTTTAGGCAGACAACTGTGGAAAGGCGAAAGAGGTAGTTAAAGGAAATTGCTCTGGCCAGTGCCCATCAGGCAGTAGGCATCCACACACAGGCGGCTGTAGTGGCAGTAAATGTAGCAGCAGCAGTGGAACTCTTGGTGGTAAATTATACGTAAAAGCAAGGGGTACAGAGGTGTCTTTTATGTGTTCAGTCTCTGTCTTCTGCACACTAACTTCATTGGGAAAATCTGGGCTGTCAACTCTTATTTAAAACCGCTGCTGGCTAAAAGTGTAATTTCTATCTTTGTTGACAAAATTTCAGTAGGACAATGTATCTCCATATTCCATGGAAGCTGTTATACTAGAATTTGGCCCTTATTTATCTCTTCACTCTTCCATTTAAAGTGAATATCTAGAAGTTACAGCCTTAATGCTGCTTTGGTCCCAATAAGATAAACAAATCCAGTTAGTACTCCTTGGTTATTTTGTCAGACTTGAAAAACATCAAATCTTAACTTGGAAAAAAACTCTCATGTGTTCATATTAAAAAGTAGTTTTTTAAAGGCCCATATTAGAAGTAATCAGTTAAATTAGCAAAGCCCTTAGATCAAATCAGTTAGATGATGTTAGACGATGACAAATTTAGACCAATGACATGGGTATGGGTGTAATAACAGCATGTGAGGAACTATCTGGATCCTGAAGCTGTGGGGAACATCAGATTTTATTCCTCTACTCAAAGGCAGGCTGACATTGGAATGAGTATCAGCAAATACCTAAAGGGGACACTGCGTATATATAGGTTTTAAGGCTGAGGGTGCATTTTTAAGGAATCTCAAAAAATCTGGATAAAATGTTTGCGTTTAAGGCTGTAGGGGCAAGCAGCACAAGTGGGTACACAGAGCTGGGGTCATGGGACTGCAGGGTGACTTTAGCCTCACATTAAAGTTTTTATCACCCTTGCTTCTTGTTTACCAGGGGTAAGCTATTGCCACTAATGCAGAGTTCATGGTTTGTACCAGGCAGTTCAATGTCTCTCTCAGGTCACTGTCAGGTCACTGACAAAATGTAACACTCATGTTGGGCATGGGATACAGCTTTCGAGGTAGTGCTTGCCAAGCACGTGTGAGGGCCTGGGTTCAATCTCCAGCATCACCAAACAAAACAAGCATATACTATTTACCTTCACAAATTTATTGTAAAATTTCCACTAATATAACAGTAGCTTAGACTAGAGCTTAGACTACCTTCTACTGAGCTTCCATAGGTGCTATTCAGAGTACTGTATATATTTAAGTTTATTTACAATAATTATGCCTTGAACTAGTACCGCATTGTTAATTTTATAGTAACAGATTTGAGGCTTCATGAATAACCACCCTAACACTTTACTCTTACTGAAAGCCTAACATTATTGATTCTGTACTAGGTAACTCCCATGCATTTTCTTAGCAATCCTCCATACAACCCAAGGAGGTAGAAGACGAAACCATTACGCTATTTCACAGATGACAACACTGAAAGTTATTAAAGATGGAAAGTTTAAAGTGAGGAGTTAAGATTCAAAGCAAGGTCTTGACTTTACAACCACTCTCTTAAACCTTTACGCTATGCAATCTCTAAATGACTTTCATCCAGTCATTCTCAGGGATTTAAGGAGCACTTACTGGCACTATGCCAGGTACAGGGACACAATGATGAACAAGAATAATTCAGTCCCTGTTCTCACAGCACTTACCATGTGAGGGCACCAGACTGGACTGAACCCAGCCTGACTCCAGAGCCAGTTCTTAATCACAATGTTATGTTGCACAGGGCACCACAGTAAGGTTTTAGGGTATAGAGAGCCCTTTCCCAGATCTTGTCTTGGTCTGGGAAGTTTATATTTGCAATCCTATGGGAAAGTTATTGGAATTCTAGCAAGTTAATTCCCATCTACCACTTCCACTGCAGCCCAAGGAGAAAATAAAGACACTAAGACATATATACAGTTGTGGGGAGCTAGGGGGTCCTAGGTCCAGCCAAGATGGTGGTTCACTGGAACAAAGGCCCTGACCCAGGCCCAACACAGGGTTTATTAATCTGCCACGAGGGCAGTGGCTCCAGGATGAGTGACTGTGAGAATGGCGGGAAATATGTGAGTACTGTGAGCTAGGCTAGGTAGGAGGCCTCTGCAATATGCAGAGGGAAAGAAATGCAGAGAGAATAATCTGCATAACCACTGAAGTAGTATTAATATTTTGGGGTCAGTGCTTCAGCTCTGACATACAGTCTTTTCTGCCTTGGGAAGTCATGGGCTCTTAGCTTGAGGCCCTCCATCCTGCCTGACACAATCATGTTTTTCAGGAGTCAGTGGGTGAGAAAACAGTGATTGCTGCTTGCTTCATAGATCATACATCAACTCCTCAGCCAGCCCAATTTACACTGTTTAAAGCCAATAGAAAGGCCAAAGAAATGGCCATATAGTAGGCTAGACTATAATTCACAAAAACTGAAGCTTCATATTAATTTGGTTTACTGATATAGTCCCTTCTGTAGATGACTATTATTACTGATGAATTATTATTATTAAAGATGAGTATTATTACTGAAAAATCTTAAGTCAGGCTAACTTGTAAAGCACAGTAACTGGAACACTGAAATACTGCTTGTATTTCTACACAAAAGGCAGTTTTACTCCACACCATCAATAGGTAACAGCAGTAGTCATTAAAGGAGGCTTCTGAATGCATCACTGCACACTGGCTCTAAAAGAACTGATTCCAGAAAACTAAAATTGTTTTCTAAACCCCTATGATGCAGAGTCCTCCACACAAAAGGAAACAGCCACACACGAGTTTCAATTGATAAACAAGGATAAGATAAAAAAAAATAAGATTCGATGAACTGTTCATTGAGGCTAAGTGATTCAGATAAAACCTTGTGCTGAAAACAACTCAAACAGCAAGAAAAAATTTTTCCAATAGCATTTGAAGAGCTGATCTCATAATAAGGAATTATTGGGCCAAAGCAGAAGAAAAGTTAGAAATCAGAAAAGCAAGCAGTCCTTTTCCCCGAGGACACCTGTCATTCAGGGACAATATTAACACTGGCTGTGAGAGGCTTAGAGGAGAAGGGAGAGAGCTGCCTGCCCAAGGTAGAAGCCCCATCCATTTCTTCCCTACCGTAGTGGAGACCCTCACTGGTTAAAGAGAAACACAGAGACAAACAAGATTTCACAAGCACACTTTACTGGACTGGCTCAGATAACCTTCTGTTTTAAGACTTGAAGTGCCCTAGAGGCCTTGAACTCAGTTTTACTCAACACCTCAAGATTATTCCTTTAAGTTTCTAAAAACAACAAATAGCAAAGCATGCAAGAAAATAAGTCATGGTGAATGAAAACCAACAACCAAAAATGAGAAACAAGGAGGAAAGAGGCCAAAGACATCCTGACATTATATTATTTATTAGGCACAAAACATGAAACAAGTATCTTTACCACGCACATACAAAAAATTAAACATGGGCCAAAACATCACCAGAGAATTTCTGAAAACTATTAGAGATAAAAGATTGCTGTGTGTGGTGCACATGCCTGTAATCCCAGCACTTGGAAAGATACAGAAGGCGGCTTCACAGAGAGTTCAAGGCCAGGCTGGGATATACAGCAAGACCCTCTCTCAAACCATCTCCGCGAAAAAGAAGACATTCAAAACTCAAAGCATAGTTTTTAGAATAGATGAATACTGATCAGGTATAAATATTCAGAATGTACCACAGAAAGAGAAAACAAGGTATGACAAAAATTGAGTCCTGGGAAGATAAAATAAAAAGATAGCATATTAATTTAACCAAAAGCCCAGAAGGAAGGTAAAATAGTAAAGGGGAGATAATATCTCAATGGATAACAATGAAGACTATTAACAAAAAACACAGATTTATAAAGCCCAATAAATGCTAAGAAGATTTAAGAAAAAGAATTCCATATTTGGATTTGTGTTAGCAAAAGTAGAAAACACCAAACACAGCAAACTGAGGGGAAATAAGATTACTTAAGCAAAGCTGTCAGCTTTACTAACAGCTGATGTCTGAACGACAAGGAAAATAAGAAGGTTCACTGCAAGTGATTAATTCTACCCTTTGGTGTCAAGCAACATGTCACAGAAAATAAACCGGGAGGAGGAAAGGCATGTTGAGCTAAGGTAAACATAGGTAATTACAACCTATCACCCTCTCACTTGCAGGCCAACCAACCTTTAGAAGTTCATATTGAATTATCATATATTTTACTCACTATGTTACTCTTTTTCTCATTTTTTTATAGCACATTTCATAAATTCCTACTACAGTATTTGCCAGGCTTTTTGTTTCATTGATCATCTCAGAATCGTCAAGTACGGAATGTATCACCATTTCCAATTTACATGTACAGTAGCTTAGGACAGTGAGTGGCTCGTCCAGAACTATAAGGGTTTTCCATGTTGAACTGTGAGTTGAACTCAGACTGGGTCCTCTACAATACACCACGCTGCCGTTTTTGTCTGTTTTTGCCCTTCTTTGCTTTATGTTCCACTTGTCTGAATGGAATCTTTTTAAAAATGCTCCTCTCTAGAAGAGAAAATTCAGCGCCTCCCAAGAATCAGCCATGCTGGGACTGGGAGGACCCAACAAGAAGCCAACTAGCCAGCCTTTCTGGTAAGCTGTACAAGTTCCAGGAAGAGAAAAGTCAGATGAGGCAGCACCTCCCATGAGCCTACTGGTGCAAACTAAGAATCAAACACTGTCCACTCCCTCCTATTACCCCCACCACCAGTAAGCAACCAGCGGGTTCGGAGGACAGGCTGAGTTGATAGTAACTAAGGTACATAAAGCCAACGAAATGCTTGCATTGTTTGGCTGATTTTGCAGGCCTGGGGCCAGCAGTCTGAGCATCTCTTGGGAGGATGACAGTATGCAACATAGCAAATATGGGGGATTTCCTTCTATCTTGTCTTTGAAATCCAATATTGTCCTGTTTTGCTTTGCTCTGATCGTTTTGCTTTATTCAGTATTCTGTTTTGACTGGTTTTAATCTGTTTTGTTTTTGGTTTGATTTTACTATACCTGATGGAATAGACAGCTATTGTGAAGATAACAAGATACACTATGGTAGCTGTTATTTTCCTAGTATCCTGCTTTGAAGTTCTGTACAAATTTTGCTGTTTTGTTTTGATTTGCTTTTGTTCTGTTTTGTTTTGTTGGATTTTACTATCTTTAAAAAAAAAGCTCCTCTCCAAAATGTAATAAAGACAAGTGTCTGAAGTTAAAAGCTAAGGATCTTAAGGGATTTTATGAAGCACTGAATAATATTTGAGTATAAAGATAGCAATAGAATTTCTGGTAAGCAGGTACCTTATGAGCTTTAAACAATCTGATATTTGTATCCTTTCTCTAATGTCAGGTGTCATCCAAGAAAGGTCAAACATTTCCTTTAAGGGACTGACAACACTTCCTTCCTAGGCAGCTTATTATTGCATTTTTATATTAATTAGACAGCTCTATGTAACAGATTCCTCTACTAAGAACTAGCAAGTAGGTTTCTCATCTTATCCTGCTCTGGAAACTATGAGGGATGATCAAAACATATGATGAATGTTTAACATTTTAAAAATAAATTTATCACAGTCAAAGGCACACTGCCATTAATCCCCTCAAAATACCCCCACACATTCATACACACCCTATCCCACCTTCTGAAGCAGTTCTAGAAGTCCTCTTTCTGCTTGGCTTTATGATATATAACCAAAACTATAGTGAGTGCTGCTGCCAAGTGTCATGTATTGGAAAGGCAGGCTCATGGGAACATTATGGTGCATCCCCACCAATCTTACTCAATAAATCTGGCACCCTCTGACTTGTGGCTCTTCCCCCAAGTCAAAATCACCATGAAAGATATGCATTTTGAATCAAATCTGGACATCAAGGCAGCTACAAGAGCACAAGTAAAGATACTGAAGAGGACTTTCAGAACTGCTCCAGAAAGTATAAGAACAGTAGAATGTGCACTGAAAGTGAGAGGAAGTATTTTGATGTGGATTAATGACAATGTCTTTTATTATAATATTGTTTTAAATTTAAACATTCATGTATTTTTAGACCATACCTAACAGTACCATGGTCAGCAACTGGTTCTGGAGTCCAGGGAATATAGGATCAATCCAAATTCTAGCACTGACTAGTTGTGAGACTGTGGGTGAGTTTCCCATTTTTTAAAGGCCTCAATTCTCAATTCTGTAAAAGATAATATAAATACCTATTACACAGAGCTGTGTAAAGGTATTTCATAAAAATTAGCTACTACTGATACTATCAGTGGTTTTATCAACCAGGACAAACTGGCTTAGCTCAATTCATAAAATGTGGCCATAAGTAATGTTGTTCTTAAGTCTTCCAAGTTTATCCTATCAGATAATTAGCTAAAATCAGTGTTTTGGTCATTTCCCACCTACCCTATTCGATCTCACTGCTTCAATTTTCTATATAGTCATTATCCCTGTGTCATAGGTAAAAGTAACTGTATTTGTCTCAAAGGAAAAAAAAATAATAAAACTTACTAACTCTTGAACAGTTCTGATCATGACACAAATCTTACAATGTATACCATGATCTTAACTGTTAAGACCACAGTGACCACAACACAAATAAATGTGGGGGTACAAATGGAGATTTCTTCAGTCTTCCTGCATCAGAATTTACAAATAACAGCCAGACAGTCCTTTGCAGCTTGTACTCACCATCTAAGATAGACATATTTTTGCATGTTGACACAGTGGTCCTTGAGCTCCTGCTTCGAGCAGAAGTATTCAGATCAGTACCTGCTAGTAGAATAACAGGCAGTTACTATATAATCCCACCAGGAGCCTGGGTTTTTATGTTTTTGTTTTTTAACATTGAACCTAAACAAGAGCTAGATAAAATTAAGTCAAAACAGTCTGCAATAAACCAAAAGCATTGCAATAAGAACATCAGAGTTTGGTCAATTTTTATAGACTCTTCTTTTAGGCTACATCTGGTTCACATTTGTCTAATTAAAACTTAAGGAAAAATTCTGTGAATGTAAGGATAATGAAAATAATGATCATTAGAAAATGGAAATTTCTTTCCCTGGAGACTTTAAACTAAAACACTATTCATTTTATCAGCTTAAAATTCATAAGGATAATTATTCAATGAAAACAAATAAAAATTTATAATCTGTATCAGGAAGCGACTATAAGATCATTTTCTATTGTTCATCAAATTAAATACAGTGATGACTAAGTGTAATGACTGCCTTTAGAAGTGAAATTGTTGTGAGGGAGTTTTCTTTTTTAAATAAACTCATGAAGACCATTTTATAAGCATACAGTTTACCTTATACCAGTAACAAAAGTCATTTATATAAACTGAAGAAGATATTAGTTATTTTCTTTAACAATTCATATGTATCTATTATTACTTTACACTTGTGAAAGTGTGACAATAAAAAAAACTCAAAAGGTAGTATAAGAGAAACATAATGAAATATTTAAAAAATACAGGTTAGGAACAATTAAAACTCTATGTTGGGCCATCTCCACAGACCACCTGGCGGGACCTGTGAACTCCAGGCAGAGGTGCACACGGGGCTGGGCCAGAACCAGGCCCCTGCCGTGTCCCACAGTCCTGACCACCCACCTCAGGATGTACGAACTCCAACCCCTGATGCGAGCCTCCGTAGCCCCACCACTGCCATCGGGGACTCTCCCACCTCCTGGACCTAGCATTGCTGTTGATCTTCGGCTCCCACACCTCCCCCCAGAACCTTGGACTGCGGTGGATTAATCATGCAGTATTGAGGGGAGACTCAACATGCTTCCATCAATGAGGTGAGTTTGCTCCTAAAATAAGAATACAGTTTGCCACCTTCAGTGGATAAACAGGAGCAACAGAGAAGCCCCCTCCAGAAATAGGCCATAGATGAGCTTGGCAAGTGGGTGGGTGAGTCCTTCCTCCACACAGAGAATATCAGGTAGGTTGAGGAGGGTGCCAATAAGGCCTCCTCTAACCTGGAGAAAATTAACAGGGCCTGTGGGACACCCAGAGACAGAGAGGGTCCCAGCTGAGACAAACACTATAAATAGGGAGATCTGGTAACTCTGAACAACCTGAAGACATAATAACAGCAGGAACGAGGGGTTCATTTCCATCAGAACTCCTAGGCTGACAAGAACTTAGGACTCACCCAACAGGGCCTGCAGGGGTAATTCAGGTGACTGGCCCACCTCTTCATTGTGGGACCCAGCAATTGGACAAATATCAACCTTATAGTAGGACCCCAAGATACACACAACCAACACTTGACACTAGGATTGAAGGACCAAATATTAACCCGAAAGGGGAAAATGGCAAAACAAAAATGCAACCTCAAACATCTAGTCCACCAGGAGCAGGTACAAGAGACATTGAAACAAGGACTTTAAAAACAGAAATAACAACCTTAGTAAAGGAGTTGCTTAGCGTAGCTAGAGAAGAAATAGATAAAAAAGTACAGGAGCATGGGAAACTGACTGAAACCTTGAATGAACAATACAGAAAACAAGCAGAATTCGTGAAACAAACTCAAAGAGACACCCAAGAGACAAAAAATTCTACTGAAAACTGGCAAAACCATTTAAATGAAGCTGAGGATAGAATTTCGGACCTTGAGGATAGGATCGCAATTAGCAATCGTGAAAGGATAGAACTTTTAAAAATAACAAAGCAGCATGAAATGACAATCCAGCAGTTTCAAGATAATGCCAAGAGAAATAAGACTAATAGGCATTAGTGAAGATGCAGGAGTCAATGCAAATGACATAACTAAAATATTCACAGAAGTAATAGCAGAAAATTTCCCAAACATGGGGAAAAAATCTGATATGCAGATAAGTGAGGTATACAGAACACCAAACAATCACAACCAACATAAAATCTACTTAATAATTAAGATCTCAGACATACAGCATAAAAACAGAATACTAAAAGCTGCTAGAGAAAAGACACAACTCAACTATCAAGGAAAGCCCATTAGAATCACAGGAGACTTTTCAGCACAAACCCTCAAGTAAAGACGAGCTTGAAGTAAGATATTTCGAGCCCTGAAAGAAAACAACTTTCAACCCAGACTGATGTACACAGCAAAACATTCATTCACATGTAATGGAGAAACAAGATATTTCCATGACAAAGAACAACTGAAGAATTCATGTCCACCCAACCAACCCTACAAAGAATGTCGAAAGTTGTACTAGATGGAGATAAAAATGATCACAATCCTCAGAACAACAACAGAAAGAAACCACCAGGTAGGACAAGCAATTAAACAAAGGGGAAAAGCAGAAAGCAAACAACTGGAATATAACATGGCAAAGTCGGCACAGTACATATCAGTTATATCTAGAAATGTAAATGGCCTCAATTCACCTATCAAAAGAAATAGGTTGACAGAATGGATCAAGAAACATGATCGCACAATATGCTATATACAGAAACACATCTGACCCAAAATGAAATTCATAGATTAAAAGTCAAAGGATGGAAAACAGTATTCCATGCAACAGGACCCCAGAAAAAAGTAGGGGTAACTATTCTATTTGCAGACAATTTGAACTGCAAACCTAAAATGATTAAAAGAGATAAAGAAGGCCACTACATACTCGTTAGTGGAAAAATTCAAGAGGAAGAACTAACAATTATAAATATACATGTACCAAAAATACAAGAGCACCCAACTATACAAGACAAATACCAATGGATATGAAAACCCAAATGCACAAGAACACAATTGTTACAGGGGACCTTAACAGCCCACTGTCACAAAGAGATTGATCAACTAGACAAAAAGTCAGCAAATAAATAATAGAACTGAGTCATACCTGTGAGCAATTTAGTAGATGTTTACAGAGTGTTCCACCCAACCACATCAGCATACACATTCTTCTCAGCTGCACATGGGACACTCTCCAAAACAGATGATATATTATGCCATAAAACATTCTTAAGTAAATGCAAAGGGATTGAAATTATGCCATGCATAGTATCTGACCACAACGCACTGAAATTGGAAATTAATGGCAAAAGAAATTGCAAACCTGCATAAATACATGGAAATTAAATAACAACCTTCTGAATAACCAGTGGGCTATAGAAAAAATTAAAGAAGAAATAAAGCAATACCTATAATTCAATGCAAATGCAGAAACAACATACCACAATCTGTGGGATGCAATGAAAGTGGTCTTAAGAGGGAAATATATAGCAATAAATAAGAGAGAACGAACACAAATAAACAACCAAATGCTTCATCTCAAGCTTCTAGAAAAAGAACAGCAAGTTAAACCCAAAGCTTATAGAAGACAGGAAACTGTAAAGATCAGAGCACAAATCAATGCAATCGAAACTAAAAAAACAATACAAAGAATTAATGAATCAAAAAGCTGGTTTTTTGAGCGAATAAACAAAACTGACAAACCTCTAGCTAACCTTATCAAGAAAAAGAAAGAAAAAAACCAAATTCATGCAATAAGGACTGAAAGGGGGGAAATTACTATAAATCCCAGGGAAATTCAAAAGATCATGAATGCCTACTTTGAAAATCTCTACTCACATAGAATGGAAAACACAGAGGAAATGGACAGATTTCTAGAAACATATGAACTACCAAAGCTCAACCAAGAAGATATAGCGATTTTAAATAACCCAGTATCAGCTATGGGAATTGAAGATGTAATAAAAACTTACCAACAAAGAAAAGCCCAGGTCCTGACGGATTCACATCTGAATTCTACAAGAAATTTAGAGAAGATCTGATGCCAATACTCCTTAAAATCTTCGATGAAATTGAAAAGAAAGCAATCCTCCCCTAAATCATTCCTGGAGGCAAGTATTACTCTGATACCAAAATCAGAGAAACACTCAACCAAAAAGGAGAACTATAGGCCAATCTCACTAATGATCATTGATGCAAAGATTCTCAATAAAATACTGGCAGATAGAATGCAGCAAATCATCAAGAAGATTATACATCATGACCAAGTGGGATTCATTCTAGGAATTCAGGGATGGTTTAACATACGTAAATCAATAAATGTAATACACCACATCAACAGAGCCAAAAACAAAAAAGACATGATCAGCTCAACAGATGCAGAAAAAGCTTTTGATAAAGTCCAACACATGTTCATGATAAAAACCCTTCAGAAACTCAGAATAGGTGTCTACCTCAATCTCATAAAGGCCATCTATGACAAACCAACAGCCAACATTATACTAAATGGAAAAAACTGAAAGCTTTCACTTTAAAATCAGGAACAAGACAAAGATGTCCACTATCACCACTCCTATTCAATATAGTTCTGGAAATACTATCCAGGGCACTCAGACAAGAGAGAGAAATAAAAGGAATAAAGATAGGAAAGGAAGAACTTAAAAATATCACTATTTGCACATGACATGATACACTATATAGAAGACCCCAAAAACTGCATTAAAAGACTACTACAGGTAATAAACAAATTCAGCAGTGTAGCTGGATACGAAGTCAATGCTCAAAAATCAATAGCATTCCTGTACACAAACAAAAAACTGAGAGAGAAATTATAGAAATAGTGCCCTTCAAAATAGCATCTAAAAAAATGAAATACTTAGGAATTGTCATGGTTTACATCAGTGGCCCCCAGGCCTCATGTATTTTGGTTCATTGTCTAGTGCTTGGATTGGTAGTGTCAGTGCTACACCCTCCTAGGGGGTGGAGCCAGGATGTGATGTAATGGCAGGAAGAAGGGGTGTCTCTCTCTTGCCAGTTTCTGCTTGCGGTTTGCAGCCGCCATGAACTGCGGCCCCGCCATGCCACCCTGCCTTGGAGCCAACTGAGTATGGACTGAAACCTCCAAAAACTGTAAGAAATTAACCTTTTCTTTCCCAACTTTGGGCATCAGGTATTTTGTCTCAGCGACTAGTGAAAAGTAACTAAGACAGGAATCAACCTAACCAAGAATGTAAAAGACCTATATGCTGAAAATTACACTATGCTAAAAAAAAGGAGATTGAAGAGCATATTAGAAAATGGAAGGAAATTCCTTGCTCTTGGCTAGGAAGAACCAACATTGTGAAAATGGCCATACTCCCAAAACTGTTATACAGATTTAACACAATCCCAATCAAAATACCATTGACATACCTCACAGATCTAGAGAAAACACTCCAAAAATTCATTTGGAAACAGACGAGACCTAGAATAGCAAAGGCAATTCTGGGAAACAAAGCAAGGCAGGAGGCATCTCAATTCCGGACTTAAAATTGTACTACAAAGCCACAGTGACAAAATCAGCATGGTACTGGCAAAGAAATAGACCTGAGGATCAATGGAACAGATTAGAAGATGCAAACACAACTACAAAGATACTCAGCCACCTGATATTTGACAAAGGAGCTACACATGTTCTCTGGAAGAAGGATAGCCTCTTTAATAAACGGCGTTGGAAAAGTTGGCTTTCCACATGCCAAAGACTGAAACTAGACCCATGTATATCACCATGCACAAAACTAAAGTTTAAATGGATCAAAGATTTAAATATTAAAACAGAAACACTAAATCTACTGGAAGACAAGGTAGGTAGAAGTCTTGGAGACATAGGGGTAGGCAGAGAATTCATGAACAAAACACAAACTGCATGGAAAACACTTCAAAGAATCAACAACTGGGATCTCATATTATTGAAAAGCATCTGCACTTCAAAAGAAATCACCAACAGAGTGAAAAGAAAACCCACAGAATGGTAAAGAATTATAGCCAGCAACCCCTCAGACAAAGGACTTATATCCAGAACATATAAAGAACTGAAAAACATCAAGCCCCCAAATTCAAAGACCCTCTCCAAAAATGAGCATCTGAGATGAACACAGTTCTCAGATGAAGATATACAAATGGCAAATAAATACATGAAGAAATGCTCACCATCACTGGTCACTCGAGAAATACAAATTAAAACAGCATTGAGATTTCATCTCACTCTGGAAAGAATAGCTGCCACCAAGAAATCAACTGATAACAAATGTTGGCAAGGCTGCGGGGGGAAAAAGGAACACTGCTCCAGTGTTGGTGGCAGTGTAGACTGGTGCAAACACTATGGCAATCACTATGGAGATTTCTCAGAAGACTAGGATTGGAAGTTCCATTCAACCCAGCCATTCCCCTCCTGGGTATTTTCCCAGAAAAACTGAAAAGGCTATGTCACAGTGGTACATGTGCACCCATGTTCATAGCAACACAATTTGTAATAGCTAAATCTTGGAAACAACCAAAATGCCCATTAACTGCAGATTGGATGAAAAAGATGTGGTATTTTCATACAATGGAATATTACTCAGCTATAAAAAGGATGATCTTGAGGCCTTCATATTGAAATGGAGGCAACTTGAGACGATACGCATAAGTGAAATAAGTAAGAATCATATTTATAAATATCACATGGTTTCTCTAGTGTAAAAACTAATAAGAAGTGTAGGAGTAATAAAACCTAAAATGTGTAGTTGCTATTGACAGAAGAGAGGAAAAGAAAGTGTACTACAGGATATAACTGCATGTATGTTTAAGGGTGTAGAATTGATAACCATATTACTAAGTTTTTGTTGGACTGTTGAGCAGAAATGTTTGCAATCTCACTGTTTGAATGTCCACTTTGTATCCTTTAATTTTGTAACTTGAACAACTATTTCTAAGATGACAGTATGTAATTTATCAACGAGTGACTTCTTAGTGTTTATTATTATTATTTTGGAATTCTGTATTGTTGCTTCCCTTTTTTACTGCTTTGCTTTTTTTCTCCTTAAATAAAATAAAAAAAAAAAACTCTATGTTGCAAATGGCCATTCAAAATTCACTTAAGTTAAAGTCACATGTTAGAACGGTATTAAAGACTTTGTGCAGTATAAAAAAAAAAAAAAACTTTTAAAAAATTGTGTTTTAGAAACCAAAATTCATAGCTCAGTTCTGATTACAAGACACAATCCTTCATTTCCACCTTAACTTTTGAGTGGGAAGTTTGCTGACCTCTGCCTCTCTGAGACCCTCCTCGGGGGACGGAGCTCTGTCCTCGGCCTCCTCTTTGCCCTCGACCTCGGCCTCGGCCTCTCCCTCTGCTGGGCGCTGCCGAGATGCTGTCATCAGAGTCATTTGCCATCTGTTCAGCAAGATCCATGCCCATGAGGTCATCAGCACTGAAGGCAGAAGCAGAGTCCTCCGACTGGGCTCTGAGCGCTCGGGCCCTACTCATAGCCTGTACACAGGGGTGGAGGAAAAGTACTCATTAGTGGACAGTTCAGCACCCTAACACGAGTTAATGTAGCCATTCAGATGAACATTTAACACTGTCGAACCATCTGCATCATTATTTCTCACTAATCATGTCATAAAAATATAAAGAACTACCCTACCAGTCAGATTCAAACTTATTATATGTCAGATCAATTTACAATATTACCTGTAAAACAACACCTTTTAAACAAGTTTATCAACAAAATTGAATTTCACAGAATCAAAAAATCAGACCTGGTGGAAAAATTGACAGTCATCCTTAAATCAATGCCACATGTGTAAGACACTCATTATTTGAGCTCTTTTTTAGAATGGGCTTTTAATAAACAAGGAAAACTTAGAAACAACAGCTGTTTATCTGTGATGGTGAAATTTTAAGGTGTTCTTGTTTCCTTTATTAGTCTTGAATATTTTATACAGTGTGTCTTTCAAAAATATTTAATATAATTATAATGAATCATCTCTTATACAAAAAGAATGAAAGCCCAGAGAAATAGTAACTCTTAGAACAAAGAGCATACAACTTTTTAATTTGATTAAGAAAAATCTAGAAAAAGGAAGTTTGAGATAATCAAATATTTTAAGTCATTAAAAGTAGAATGAAAGCAATTCTGGCCTGATCCCTTAAAACAATCAAAATGTAACAAAGAAAAGAAAAACACTTAAAATACATTCTTAGCTAGATATATTTAAATACAACTGGAAGTAGATATAGTTCCAACCTCCAAATATGCAATCTATGAAGAACAGTAAATGAATATAATGAATATTTGACCTAGCTTAGAGGGAAAACTGAAAAGTTTTAGGAAGGTTAGAGGTCTCACATTCATGTATACGTACATTCCAAGATACCATACACTGACCTTTCTTGCTAAGGAAAGGCAAGTTTTAGGTCTTAGCATAGATGACTAGAGCTAAAGTCTGTGACACCATAAAGCAAGGAGAGGCAGAGCTAAGTGAGGAGATGGGAACAGGACAGCTCAGGTAGACATGGGAGGGAGGAGCATGTGAGGAGCTTAACTCAGTATTCAAGAAGTCAGGAAAAATAGGCTTGTAACACAATCTAGGTAACCTGAAAAACAAGCAACTTAAATGGGTCCAAGAAAATAAAGATAACATCAATTAATTATCATTTAAATTATAATTATAAATGAAATGTATTATAAATGAAATTTATAATAAATTATAATTGAAATTATAAATGAAAAAATTGAGGAAACTGTTAAAAGAATGACACCCTCCCAAGAAAGGAAGTTTCGCAGGTAAACGTTACATTTTCAAAAAACAGATCATTCACTAGTATTTAACAACTGCACTGTACAGAAAAGGAAAGCTTCCAAACGCTTCTTACAAAGTTAGCAGGACACGGTACTGACAAAGACTGCATGCACCGAAAGAAAGTTACAGTGTCCTACCGATATGACAGCAACGAGGAGTTTACAGGACCATATGGAAAGATGAGTACGAGGAATGTACCACTACCAGCGAGCTCACAAAGTGACAGCATGGGTCAATAATTGGATAGATATTATTGTAATTCATTATAGTAATAAAGGGAGAAAAATTCACGATAATCTACTTAGATGCCAAAAAAGGCACTGAATTTCAGCCATTCCTCATTTAGACAAATGAACTTCAGGAACAGATGGATGCTTTCTTTACATGGCAAGAACCCTAAACATGTTATAGTAGTACGTGTACGTGTGTGCAGTGAGAGACAACACAAGTGTGTCTAAGTGGGTGTTTCTACACATCAATGAGGTAAAGATCACCCTCTGCTACGGTTTGTGTCTGGATGTCCTCCCAAAGCCTCATGTGATGGGAGGCAGTCTCTTCAAAGGCAGCTGAATCTAGTGTTTGTGACTGGTTTACTGTCTAGTGCTGGGATTGGCAATGTGACTGCTGCACCCACCCAGCGGCAGGTAGCCAGCAAACAACATAAGGGAGGGAAAGAGGTGTGCTTTCCCCTTTTGTCCTTGTTTGCTCTTGGTGCTTTCAGCCACAATGAACAGTTGCCCCTCTGCTATCTGCCACTCTGCCTGCAGCCAGCTGAGATGAACTAAAATCTCCAAAAACTGTAAGCTAAATAAATCCTTCCTTCCTTCATTTTGGGTGTCAGATGTTTTGTCTCAGTAATGAGAGGAAAGTATCCAACACACCCTCTATAAAAGAAATGAACAGATGTTTCACATGAATAATATAAACATACAAACTTTTCAGATTAACTAGTTTATAAAGGAAGTATGAACTAACAGCAGCAATGAGAAATAATCTCCTTTGGATTCCTAAAGATCCAAAGATGTAGGGATACTTTATAAAGGCAAGAATGTGGGAAAATAAGTGATCTCAAGTATTAGTTAAAAAGTAAATTGGTATATCTGAAGTAACGAGGCAGTATCTGATAAAATTTAAAATTCATAGGTCCTATTATGCTTAATTCTTGGAATGAATTATTCTCAAATTTAACATTTTTCTCTTTGTCCAAATACTGCATCTTTATTTTTATTTCAACCATTATATTCAAGTAACATTTTAATTCTATCTTTTCTATGCAACAGATTTTGGAGTTTACTGATCTCTAGCTCAAACTTAAACCCTCATACTCATTCAACAGTAACTCCCCATTGCCCACTCCCCGAGGCCCCGGTAACCACTACTCTTTCTGTCTTAGTTTAAGTACCTCATGTAAGTAGAAGAAATCATATAATATTTGACTGTTTGCATCCAAGTTTCTTTCACTCAGCATAATGTTTGGAAGTTTCATCTATGTTGCAGCATGTATTAGAATTCAGTTCTTTTTAAAGACGAACTAACATTTCCTTGCACGCAGATACCACATTTTGTTATCCAGTCTTTGGTTCAGACATTTGGGTTGTTTCTAACTTTTGGTTATTGTGAATCATGTGGCTGTGAACACTGGCATGTAAGATCTACTGCAAATCCTTGCTTTCAATTCTTTTGGCTACATACTTAGGTGAGGAACTGCCAGATTATATGGTAATTCTATGTTCTATTGTCAAAGGAACCACCATACTGTTTTACAAATCAGTTACACTATTTTTCATCCTATCAGCAATGTACACAGGTTTCAACTGCTTCATAATCTTGTCCATATTTGTTATCTTCTGTGTGTTTAACAGTCATCCTACTGGGTATGAAGTGGTACCTCACTACAGTTTCAATTTGCATTTCTCTACCAATCAGTGATGTTGAATATCTTTCCAGGTGTTGATTGGTCAAGTCCAGTAAAATTTTAACGTTCTATATCACACTGAAAAATTACCCGTGCTATGGCATGAATGTGTCTCCCACCTTTTGTGTTGGAAACTTAACCCTCTAGATCAAGTTAATGACATCGAAAGGTGAGATCTTCTAAAGGTGATGGGGTTATGATGGTCCTGCCCTCATGAATTAATGGGTTACCAAGGAGTGGGCTTTTTATAAAAGCAAGCTCTCTCCTGCAAAGTGTTACCACATGACACCCCCTACCATGTCATGACCCAGGAGGAAAGGTCCTCAACAGAGATGTTCCTCAGGTGCTGGCACCATGCTGTTTGACTTTCCAGCTATCAGTAGTATGAGCTAAATTAATGTCTATTCTTCATAAATTACCTGGTTTCAGGCACTTTATCACAGACACACAGGATGGACTGATACCTAGGAAGCCCTGGTTACCTACAAAAGTCTTCCAGCTAGAAACCTAAACTCATCATTCTTTGCTCTGAAAGACTCTCGTGTGAAATATGTCATATATTTTCCTACCTTATTTATATAAAATATTAACTTTTTTGTTGATAGTGCTGGAAATTGAACCCACAGCCCCACATAAAGGCTCTACCACTAAGTTATCCCTCAGCCCCTACTCATCCTTTTAAAAGATTAATAAAAACTTGAAGCCTGTGACTTCAAACCCAAAGGATCCACTGCAGAGAAATTTCTGTAATCTGTAAAATTAATAAAGTTAATCAAGTTTAAGCCAGATGATTCAAGAACGAGGTCCCATTTCTTTCCAGCATACATTTTTGCCATCTCGTGAAGTTTTCTATTTTAAGAGCATCTTGTAGGATGAATACAAATGTAATAAATGTGGTAGGGACCCCTACTCTGTTGTTTCTTCTCCTTAAGTTCCAAAATCGAGTCTGTAAATAGTTTGGCTGGGAGTTATGGCACTTGCCTATAATCCCCAGTATCAAAAAGAAATCAATAAATAATTTCTTTAGACATGTCTTTCACTTACAAAACTGAGAATATCTGTGGACACAGACCACAACTTGTTCATATTCATGTTTCTAACTAAAAGCAGAATGTCAATCCATAGTTATAAAAATATCTTCTGACTGAAAGTAATCAAGACAAAAACCCAAGAGTAAATAATTTATATAACAAATGCTAACTAGTAGAGAGCAATCATAAAACCATCAGAAAACAAGAAAGAATATTTCAACCAAGGCAGAGGCTCAA
Organism: Dolichotis patagonum; assembly: GCA_004027295.1. Lineage (NCBI taxonomy): Eukaryota > Metazoa > Chordata > Mammalia > Rodentia > Caviidae > Dolichotis > Dolichotis patagonum. Next base: position 13,473 of record PVJX010006615.1, on the reverse strand, counting down.
AACTTAAGTAAATGCTTCCTAACTTGCTCTTAACATGCAAAGAGACGAGTGACGATGGAGTCCAAGTTAATTTTAACATTTTAGAATAAGCATGGAAACTTTACTTATCTACTGTAATACATCTAACCAAACCATCTTTTAATAAAAAAGGGCTCTTTTTGTAAGTGTCCCCCAACAAATGCTTTAGACGAGAGCAAAATCAAAATACAATAATAACAAGAATACCTATAGGCTCAACTGCAATAAACCAAAGGCAGCCTTCCTCAGCCAACCCTGCTCGCTCCTATTCACAACTGTGGGCTGACTTCTATATAAAACGCTAGTTATTCTAATTTAACTATCCTTAGGAGCACAGGAATTTACAGCAGAAAAATTACCTCTCGAACTTCATCATCTTCTTCACTGGTATTTTTCTGTCTGCTTTCTCTGAAACGGCGTACCTAAATCATAACAGAGTAAAGTGCAAATGTTACTCACCCCAGTTACATAACTACAAAATTGTGTACTATGATTAAGAAATGCTTCTTGGCATAACATGAAACTTGGAAATTTAACTATAATTCATCTCACAAAAAAATGACTAAAGAAATTATGTTTTTCCCAGTTACATTAAAATACCAGAAATGTGTTGTGAAAAAATATTGGCTCTAAGCAAAATTGTATCACCTGCTGCCAAAATGTTCTATGCCACTGAAAAACAATCTGTCAGACTGCAAAGGAAAAAGAATCCTAGTGTCCTATGGGCATTGTACTTCAGTAAAACAGTTAAAAGTAAGTATCTCTCCTCTGTGAGGTTTCAAATATTTATTATATTGCTGAAATCACTCTCATTCATCTGGCTGCAGCCTACCCAGGAGGCTCTCTACAATGGTATCTGAAGTGCGTGGGCCTCTAAAGATCTACTTTTATCTAGTTAACTACTGAACATGGGCTAACCACAGCTCTGGAACCAAGAACACTACAGACTTCTTTTTCAATGTTTTCTGCTCACAGGGCTCTGACAAGGTAGTTACAATTATTTACTAACTATATAATTTGTTTAATATTCTACCCAGCAACTACTATGTACAAGGTGCTACTATCAGACATGGGAATGTAACAGTAGTCAGAAACTGACCTTGTAGAGCTAACAATCTAGAGAGAATCCAGGAGGGAAGATAGTCAATGCCTAAAGTTATATTTTATAAGACAAAAGAGATAATGTTATAGTTTATTCCTGAAAAGTCTCTGGGATATCCAGGGTCAGTTTGTTTACTGACTGTTTCAACTTGTATGACCATGATTATGTGACCGCAAGACATAAAAGGACTTCTTGGGAATTTCTGTACAGATCCTGATGTTCGACACCTGAGCCACTGTTTGCAAATGTAGGCTCAGAAAGCTTATGCCTAGATGTCCCACAGATCTCAATGCCAGCCTATAGTCTTCTTGCTGTGCTTTTTTACCGCCTGCCTTAAAATAAAATCCTTAAGTAACTGTGTTTCTAGGAATTGTGTGAGTCCTTTCAAATATCCAATCTTTCCAAAAGGTAAGTGCTCAGAGAAAAGTGAGAAAAGGGATAAGAACTGTTAAGAAGAAGTTACAGCTTAACAGGATTACCAAAATAGGCCTCACTGAGCTTATATAAAAGTGAAGATTTTAAGAGGTGGAAAATGAAACAGGCAAATACACACAAAAAATCATTTACAGACAGGAAAAAAATATGTGCAAAAGCACTGGGGAAAAGCATGACTGGTATGTTTAAAAAAAAACACCAAGGTCACTGGGGCTAAAGCAGACATGAAGGCAAAGAAATAACAGAAAGCTGGAAAGGACAATGGTACGGAGTTTTGAAAGGCAAGAGTGACTGGATCTGAATTGCTGGGGTCACTGGAGAGCTGAACTGAAGACTAAATGGACAGGGACGGATAGAAGGGCAAGAGCAGAGAGATTCATTTGGAGGCTACTGGAAAAACCCAGATGAGAAGTAACCATGTCTTGGAGCAGAAATGAAGGTGGTAAGAGGCAGCCAGACACTATACACACTAATAGAGGAGCCCAAAAGATATCAGACAGTCAGGACCAGGGACAGAATAGCAGGAGGCAATGACAAATTCAAGGTTTCTGGTTAGGGCAATGGAAAGACTGTTACTTCTATAGGAAGAGCAGGCCCGAAAGCAGAGTGTGAGGATCAGTCATGCCACCTGGAACTGTTTGAAGTTTGAGATGTCTATTAAATATGCTTAGCAGGTTGTTAGCAAGGGAAGCCTGCAGTTGAGGCCTGCCACGCACAGGAAACTGGATGAGATTACAAGAAGAGCTGCCTAGGTGAAGGAAATGTCCAAAGATGGAGGTCTGGGGACTCCAGTTTAACAGGCCGGAGATCTGAAGGAAGCAAGAATAGACTACAGCACCAATAAGGCAGGAAAGAGCCTAAAAGTGGACGCAGAGATGCCAATGAAAACAATGTCTTGAAACTGACAGTGGACAGCAATAATGTGACTGTTACATTGATGAGAGCAGCTTTGCTGGAATGACAGGGTCAAGCACCTGAATGGACAGGCTTAGGAGAAAAGCAGGATACAAATGAGGGCAGCAAATACTGGAAATGCTGGATCAATTCTGCTATATACAAAGGATAAACAGCAGTAGCTACAGGGAAATGTAGAGCTGTATTTGCTTTTTAAATGGAAATATCAGCATGTTTGCTATGATGAAGGAAGTGACACACAGAAATAATCTTCTGAAAAGACGACATAGCATGTAACAGTGCTCCAGGCGATATGAAGCAAACCAAAAGTGCTGCCATTCAAACACAAGAAACAAGTCACGGTAAACACCGAGAAGGCACAGTGTGTCAGGCAGCAGCCTATGAACTTTCCATGTACCAATTCTTTTAATCCTTGAAATACCACTGAAGGATGTTCCATTATCTCCACTTTACAGATGAGACAACTGAGGCATAGAGGGGTGAGAGAACTCATTGATGAATACATAACAAAGATTTTGATTTTGAATACAGGTGATCTGGTCCAGAGCACATACTCTCAGCCGCCATGCTACCTACACACATGCAAACGTGCACACGTGCACACACACACACACACATACACACATGTACACACACTTTGCAGCTCAGGAGTCAGTGTCACTACAGATAGGGGTGGTCATGTTTTATTTCTGGTACTTAATTGAGAAATGCACTGTACTAAAAATTAACAAACCCCACATCTCCAGAGTCACAGAGCAAGTAGTTGTGGAGCGTGGATCATCTGTCTTAATTTGGCATTGAATACTACTTAATTAACACCATAAAGCTTTAAAAGAACCGTATTAAACAAGTGCACTAAAATGAAATCCAAGGGAATGCATTTTTAAAGCAGTATTATTTTGTTTTTTCTTGGAAAATACAGCAAGTGATCCCTTGTACTCTAAATACCTAAACACAACTGTTGATAGTATGTTTACACGTCAACATTATTTACGTGCACAAACTCACGTATACAGAAAAGTAAGTAGTATCATATGCCTTTAGAATTGTTTTCCCACTTCATGTTAAACTAGAAATATTTTTCATGTTCCTCAAAAATGTAAGTTCAGGAACCAGCGATATAGCTCAGTGGCACGGTGGCTGCCTGGTATGCGCAAAGTCCTGACTGTGATTTCTGGTACTAAAAAGAATGTAATTTTAATGTCTATAAAGACTCTATATAGTGTACGTGTCAACATTTAATGTTAAAACTCTACCAATTATTTCCCACTGTAACACGAAGATTAATGACTCCATACACAAACCTCTCTATTTTCTTAGGAAAATTTCCCAAGGCCAATTAAGAATAAATCTTCTTAAGCTCCTGTCAAACTGCTTTTCAGTAAAGCTATTAGACATAATTCTCCCACTGGCAATGTACTGCAATTTTTCTCAAATCATTAGCTATCTGAATGTTCAATTATTCTTGGCTACACAGTATTCACGTATTTATTAGCCATTTACATTCCTTCTGTGAACCACTTATTCATGTCCTTTGTTCATTATTCTATTGAAATATTTACCAGTTTTTAAAAATTTGTAAGAGCTCTCTAATACTACATTAAGCATATTAAACCTTTTGTGCTCATATATATTTTTCCACACCAATACCTTTTCATTGTGCTTTTTGATAATCTGACAGGCAAACATTTAAACTTTTTTGTTTTCAAATTCCTCTGTGATCTACATATTGCTTTTATGTTATAGAGAATACACGTTCTAGGTAAGATTCAAAAGCCAAATCAAAATTGACTGAAAAGTGAAATGAGCAAGAATTTTCATCTTACAAAGTTCATTTTAAAGCACTCTCAGGATTACAAAGGAAGATGGTTTCTATGGGGAAAAAACTAATATTTAACCAGGTGTGGTGGTGCATGCCTATAATCCCAGCACTCTGGAGGCTGAGATAAGAGGAGCACTGTGAGTTCAAGGCCAGCCTGGACTATACAGTCAAACCCCGTCTCAAAAAGATAAAACATAACAAAACAAAACATGAAAACCCTAATATTTATTCAGTAACTGAGGTGGTTAAGCCTAGTTACATCGGATTCATTGGCTTGGGAGACTCCTAGGCTAGGGCTAATAAAGCAGACTTCTGGGGGCATCTGCACGGGTCACTGAGGTATGACCTTGGATACTAAATATGGTCTCTGGCCACTTTTTCTCTGGCGTTATTTCCCTGCTCTACTTCCAGGACACCATGAACTAAGCATTTTTGCTCCACCAAGCTCTTCTGCCATGATGCTTTTGCCTTGGAACCAGTCAACCATGGACTGAATTCTCTGAAACCATGATCCAAGTTAAACCTTTCTACTTTAAATTGTGGATGTTGGGTACTGTGCCTCACAACTATATATAAGACTCCATTCTAGCTATTTTCTAATTTAATCCTAATTTTTACAGATGAGGAAACTGAACAAATCACAGAGGTTAAATAACAATGTGTGTGTGTGTGGGGGGGGGGTTGAGACATATTCTCAAGAGCACATTGTCCAAAACAGACCTACACACCCAAATTAGTCACTCACCTCTTCATCGATTTTATCTTCCAAGGCATCGATATGACGTTCTTTAAGAAATCTCTGTGTCTTTTCCAACTGGTATTTCACTAATTCTTCAATGGCATCTTTCTCTTCTTTGTCTACAAATTCTTGTACTGCCTCACCCATCCCTCTTTCTGTTAGCAGTGAGAGTTGAACATTCTATAAAAGAGATGCAAACCATTAGATGTAGAAATAGTATCTACTCCTTATAAAATAGTTATGTAAGAACAAGGCAAATTAAGGGGTGAAGTTATCAAAGAAAAAGATAAAGAAGTTAACTAGTTATGTAGGGAGGAGGGGGACCAAATTGCTAGATACTAGTTAAGCCTGCTGATAAAAACTAAGGATCAGAAAAAGCAAAGTTAGGGCAATCCTTCTGGACCCTTCTGTCTCTCTCTCTAACAGCTTTCTTTCTCTCAGTAAGTATGCTCTGCCCTAACCTCCTAAAATTGTTCCTAAAATTCATACTTCGATTTTATAGAACATGAACTCATACTGGACATCTAGTAGGTTGGAGTTTCTTCCCCTCTATCATTCCTATTAAGTTTCCATTTTGAAGTTTAAAACTATCTCCTAGAAAGGGAAGTGTAGAGGGCATTAAAGCCTAGAAGGGACAGTAGAGCCAGGCCCAGGGTCTCCCACACCTACCTGGGAGGTGCATTAGAATCCGTTGGCTGGGGCTGGGAGATAAGCTTACTTAGCATGCTTGAAGCTCGACAGCACCAACACACAAGAGGAGCCAGCTGGCTAGCTTGCAAAAAGCCACATGCCCACTCCACATCCACGTGCTGAGGCCCCTGCTACTCACAGCAGGGCAAAGGGCTTACCCAAAGAATCCCAGACAAGCAGGTCTATGCTTCCGAAGGCCCACAACGCTAAGGAGGCATGACATAAGCAACTTTTCCAAACGTCCTCCTGGCGCACAGAACCAACACTCTCCTCTACCCCTACGCTTTCCTCAGCCCACCAGAAGTGACAGAATCTACAGACGCTGACACAAGGAGGCCTGGATGGAGCACAGTTGCCTTTCCATAAGAAAGGGGACAAGGAAATGAAGATGGCTGGAAGTGATAAAACAAATGTGCATTATCTGTTTTACCCCGTCCACTGTTCCTATACTGTACTATAAAAGGGCCTTGTCCACCCGTACAGGGGAAGATGATAATTTGAGGAAAACAGGCCTCTCTGTCTCCTTCGGAGCTTTTGTTGAATAAATCCTTTTCTTCCTTTTACCCAAAAAAAGAAAAAGCAAAGTTAAATCAAGAAAAGAGAGGGGAGTCAAGAACAAGTGATGTGAGACCTGAACGGCTGGGACATACTGGAAATAGCTGCTCCTGATTAATGAGTTCAGGTTAAACTACTATATTGGTAGGCAAGATAATTTCCCCTTAAAGACATCCAAGTCTTAACCTCTAAGACCTGTAAATGTGTCACATAATGAAGAGAGGATCTCAAGGCTTCTCATCAGCTGACTATAAAATAGAGAGACTACCAGGGACACTTCAGGTAAATCCAGCAAAGGGAAAAAGCAAGGCGGGCGGAGGGAGCAAGGCAAAGCAAGGCATGGATGTGGGAATGGTCACAGATACAACACTGCTGGCTCTGAAGATGGACAAAGGGGACCCGAAACCAAGAAATGTAGGCACCACTAGAGACTGGAAAAGGTAAGGAAATGGATTCTCTCTCAGTTTCCAGAAAATAACACAGCTGTGTTACCTCAGTTTCAGTCCAGTGAGACCTGGGCCAGATTTCTAGCCCGAGAACTGCAAGCTATTGTGTTGTTTTAAGTAAGTACAACCACAGAAACGTAAAATGACATAGGCTCTTGACAGTTTGAGTAACTTCACATGTGGCTCTATTTACAATTCTGAATTTACATTCAAAAAATCCAATTAAAACTTTTAAGCAGAGATTTAAAAAAAGAGGGTAACAACAACAAAAGTCATACTAATAACATTAACATTAAATAGGCACTAAAGTTTCATTATTATTATTATTATTAATATTATTATTAATATTATTATTCTGAATTTTGAGATTGGGTCTTATTATGCAGCCCAGGTTGTCTTTGAATTCACAGCAATCCTGCCTCAGCCTGCCAAGTACCAGCGTTATAGGCAAGTGCCACTACTCCCAGCCTAATTTTGTACAGTACAAATTGTACTGTAGTTACTGATGTACAGTAACTACAAATGAATATTACTAAATAACACCATACTTACTTCATAGAAACATTGATAATTAACAATTACTCATGCCCTAAATTAGAGTCTGTTATTATAACACAGCCATTATTCAAAACATGAACTGTAAGACATAAACCGTAAGACATTACCTTCTCTGCAGTTTGAAAATACTGTTTTACAAGGTCCTCTACCCTGAGAGTAGTTCCTTCCGAAGGTTTTGTGATAAGCTTCCCAAAGTTAATTTCTTCTCCTAGAAAAAAGAAGTTTATTTTAAGCAACAACAAAAAACCAGCTTCTTTCATGTTAAATCAGCCAACCTCACGCAGTCTGCTGTCACTAGAGGAAGAATGGCCATCTGCCAACCCCAGCTTCTCCTACATTACTTTCAGGGAAAACAAGGCATCTTTGTTACAAGTCATTCTCTGCCACTGTCAGTATGCCCTTCCCACACTCCAGGGAGGGTGTCTGCGCGGGGTCCCTAGGGCCTTTTCAGGGCATACGGCTATGGGGGATTGACTAATGGTCACTTTGCATGGGAACGCCCAGATGAACTCAGTCGGTGTGGCTATGGGTGTGGAAGGTACATCCGATTGTTGCCAGAAAGGCACAGAAGGTGCATGGGAGGGGAAGATCGCACGCTGTGGATGCTACTGACACTTGCCGCGGCTGGCTTTCCTGATACAACTCTGCCGTTCTCCGAGGAGCAGCTCGGATCCTCACCGTGGCCAGAGATGGCTGCGGTTCTCGTCCAGGGAATTCTGGTCTTTTCCTTGAGCATCACTTCCTGGTAACAGCACAGATCCCTCAGCCTGCTGGCACAGATCCTTCACCTCACTGGTGCAGACTTTCTAGCTTCCACTACTGGCCTTGGGGCCTTTCTGGTGCAGATCCTTGATGCAGACTTGCATGAGACATGGCCATGGGCTCTAACCTCTGGCTGGAATTACTGGAGACACTGCTATGGGATTCATGCCCTTGGCTGGATTCTTTAGCTTGTGGAAAGATCTCTTGCACTCCTATGTATTTGACTTTTGGGTGAATATTATAAAATAACCCTATAAACTATGTGTCCTGTATTAAATCTGTTCCTTTGCAAACCATTGACTAGTACAATGCCAGGTCAAAAAAAATTTGATGATACTACTAAAATGATTTTGCCTTTTTCACTGTATGGACGTTCACACCAATGATACGCAAGTGACTGGAAGTAAAACTGCCAGTGCCTTGTGTTGGCTCAAGGCGGTGGCGCTGAGCTTCACAGAGGGCGGCACCATGTAGTCACAGTTCAAAACAGTCAGAAGGCCAGTTTACTTAAAAATGTCCCCAAAGAAGCAACAGACAGTATGATTCAATTAGATCTCAGCACCTGAGCACTATTTTTTCAACATTCTGTAAGACAAAGGAAATGTGCGTAAAGCACTTTAGCTGTACTCTTTAAAACAAGATGACTGTCCCCCCTCAAAAACCAGCAGGATAAAACAAAAAGAAGAGCACACTAGAGGAAGTCAGGAAACATTGGATGTAGGACTTGCTCTGCTGAGATCTCAACTGTGATAAACGGATGCTAAGCATCTAGCAAGTATGAGAATCTGGTACTAAAATACAATAATGAAGCTAAGTATGGTGGCGTACTCCTGTAATCCCAGCACTTGGGAGGCTGAGTCAGGAGAATCACTTCAAGTCTGAGCCCAACCTGGGCTTAGTGAGTTCAAGATCAGCCTGAGCTACATAGTGAATTCTGCTTTAAAAAAACAAACAAAAAGTACAATGATAAAGATAGCTTCCCTATCTGTGAGAAAAACGACAATACAAGGTGGTAAGTGCAGAGGATACGACAGACCAAAAAAGCAATTCTTCTCCAAGAAGGTTGAACATCATATGGAGATAACAAATACAGTATTCATTTGAGTCAAGAATTGAAGAAAGAACAAGATTCACTAGGCAAAACAGGGAAAAAAACATTTCTCCCAAGAAAAGTATATAGATATAGAAGGGCCTAAAAGATAAAGAGGCACAAAGTTCATCTCTTGCCAAATGAACAAAAATCTTGTATGAATTTCAAACGGGTTAATATTACTTGCTAAATAAGATTAGTACTTCTTTTACTTTGCCCGACACTGTACCATTAACACAAAGTACACCACCTAGGCCTCACAATAATCCTGATGCCAGCAGTTAATATTATTTTATAGATAACACTAAACAGCAGAGGTTATTAATGTCCAGTGTTACACATGTAATTAGGTGGTAAAGTTGGCCAAAACAACAGAAAATGCAGAAAACAGAAATGTCCAACAAGACATACAAAAGTGACATTGTTTCCACTGAGCAGGGTAAGCTGAAGGAGAAAAAGGATTGCTAGAAGAAAATTTACCAGCCACAAAACTAAAGGAAATATATATACTGAAGTTTTCTTTTTTTATTGGTACCAGGGATTGAATTCAGGGTCCCGTGCCTGCTAGGGAAGCACTGAACCAACCATCTACATCTTCATATTTTTTTTTTTTTTTTGCGGTACTGGGGATGGAACTCACGACCTCGCACTTGCCAGACAGGCACTTACGCCACTGAGCTAAATCCCCAGCCCCTCATACTTTTTTTTTTTTTTTTTTTTGAGAGTCTTGCTATGTTGCCCAGACTGGCCTAGAACTTGTGACCCTCCTGACTCAGCCTATCGACACAGTTCTCTTCTGAATAGTACACTCACGATTCAAAAAACTGAAAAGAGTACACAACCAAAGAAAACCATTAACAAGAAACCAATAATTAAATCTCAGCTAATAAAACGAGGATGACTTACTTGTAAACAAGAGCTATATGTTCCTATGAAAATTCTCTTAGTTAATAGCCTAAGAACAAGAGTCTCATCATTGATATTTCTGATGAAAAAACTGCTATTTCATTCAATGACTTTGTTTTATCAATGTTAGAAAAGAACAATTTGTTTTTATAAAAATTTTAATTGGAAATTAACTATCTGGATCATCAGAAATATCAAACTACAGAAAACTTCAAAAGCTTTCCTAAACCATTGTACACTCTCAAATTAAAATACTTCATAATGCAAAATGTACAAGTATATTCTCTGAATATTAATGACATACAGTAATCTGTTATTAGTTAGCAACGCTATTTTAAAAAACTGTGTTTCTACAGAAAGCCTTCCATTTCTTCATTTATATCCACAAGTTTAAAAACTGACTGCTATCTAATTTTGAGAAGACAAAAGACTTAAATATTCCAACTATCATTTCTTGTCTATATTACAATATGCTAAAACGTTTTCTGACCGTTACTTGATATTTCTTTTACCAAAGATCGATTTACATGTACCATGTAAAAGCATTCATTAATTTGTAAAAAGAACTAGCTTACCTTTCTTTTCCTTTTGTTCTCTATGCCTGAAAAAATGGATAATGTCTTTTGGATTAGCTACCCGATCCACGAATTTCTGACTGAAACGATGAATGTTGAAAGGTTCAAAGCCTCCACTGTAGTCCACCTGGAAGCACACAAAAACCTATGAAGGGCAGGGAAGAACAATCTGCCAAGTTTTAGGAAACAGACTCATTCTTTGATGTTTATAGTGTTTATGTTCAATACTTTCAAATTTATAAATTAATTTTCTACCATACATTTTAAGGATTATGATGATGCTCTATCATTTATCCTACTGAGAAATTAATGGTTAGGAAGTTTATAAACTTAAACAAAATATTTTGCTCAAAGAAATCAAGTCACAGCAAGAATTTTTAGAATATTAGAATGATTTCATGTCCTAAGACAATAATAATAGTCTAGGTACCTACCAGGAATATCATCTGAAAAGGACATGGGGTTTCCCAAAAACTTCTAAACTTTCAAAACAAGAGGACAACACCTAATGAAATACAACCCCAGGCTCCGAGGAACTGGCTCACTGGCACATTGTCCCAGGGCTGTGCCTAGCTAGACAAGGACAAATGCTGGGAGCAATCAGAACAGAATCAAGTGTGGAAACCTGGTACTAGTACCTTCACAACACAGTATCTGATTGGAAGTAACAATCTCATTCAAGGCAGGCTCTTCCTAAGAAAGTCTCTAGTGGTAGGCAGACTCTTACAAAGAGAAATACCACCTTTCCTTCAAGGAGAGACAATCATTTCCTACACTTGTGGATCTTAAAGCGTGCTCTGAGACCAGCCTGTGAGAGGATCCCGACCCTGACTCTATCACACGTGACATCACACTTGGCACCCTTTAATTGCTAAGCTTTCTCCCTAGTCCATTTATCTATCTGACAATTGTTTGTTTTGTATTTCTCTTAATTCCTCTGCTTATGAGCTCAGGAAGTTCAATGATTTATCTGTATTACAGCATCTAGCATCTGCTAGCGGAAGGTACTCAGTAAGATTTATTCAATGAATTAATGACTTAATTAGGGTTCTCTAGGTTTCACAAGGCATTTTTATAATGTTGTTTACATGACATATTTGTTCGTTTCACAAATGAATTAATAATTTGTTGTGTTGAGGAAAAGGAACATCAAATTGTTACCTAAGTTTGGTCAGTTCTAATAGTATCAGGCAAACATAGAACAAAAACATGGGATCTTTGTTCCAATGAAGAGGACCATGTGGTTTCCCTAAAACACCCACCTTTGCCAGGCATGGTGGCGCACTCCCGCAATCCCAGAACTCGGGAGGCTGAGGCAGGAGGATCGCTGCAAGTTTGAGACCAACCTGGGCTACAAAGTGAGCTCAAGGCCAGCCTGAACTGTATAGCAAAGACCCTGTCTCAAAAAGACAAAAACAAAAACAAAACAAACAAACAAAACACCCATCTTTGTATCATCCTGAACATCTCCACAGCTGCCACGCTATAAAAGAGAAAATACTAAATACTAAAGATATGAGGTCTCTCCAAAATGCCTCTGACTACAGCATTTTGTAATTTCTGCCCCCAAGAGTTACAAAACTCACTCACTGACAAACTATTGGGAATCTTCAACATTCCAGGCACTCTGCTAAGGGTTAGGGATATAACCATAAATAGTACACACAATAGGGATATAACCATAAATAGTACACACAACACAGATTTTCAAACAATTCATAAGCTGACGACAGAGACAAATATAAATAAAAAACTGCAGGCAGAGCGTCAATGGTTCAGTAAGTTAGTTGCAGAGGAGAAGCACTAACTCTGCAGAGGTCCTTGGGCTTCTCTGGGAGGAAGGCTTTTAGTGGACGCCAAAGGAGAACAAAGCAAGGAAGAAGGAAGTGCATGGCACACTGCAGGGGCAGCACGGAAAGGGTTCAAATGAAATAATGCCACCTGCCACAGGGACAGGAAGCTTAGTCCAGTATGACTGCAGTTGAGCTGTGCTTAGGAGGAAGACTAAGATAAGGCATAGGTGTAAACCAGGTTCCATAGTGGCTGTGAGTGTCACCCTAAAAAGCTTTGATCTGTTCCTGTTAGTGCCAGTAAGTCACTGAGCTGTTTTCAGCAGGACAGACACCCAAGATAGTGTTTTACAAACACTCTGGCATTACTGTGAAGAAAAGGCCACTAGAGAGATGAGGGGAACAGGGGACAGAGCCTAAGAGAAAGTCACAGTTAGCTAGTTAGCTACAGTCCAGTAAGTGACAAGGGCTGCTCAGCTACAGCAACGGCAGCAGGAGAGAGAAAGGAACTGGATCACTTCCTGTGCCCCAGACATTAGTTCATCTGGATCTCAAAATGTAAAAAATACAAACCAATGGACAAACTGCTCGAGGTCACACCATTCGTGGTAGGGCCAGAATTAAACCCAGACAATGAGAAAGACAGAGTAAGAGTAGAAGGGAAAAAGCACAGTAGCAAATAAAACTTTTATTATTACCAGTTTTTTTCACAATGGTAAAACTAAGTGGGTTTATGGGCATAGGAAACAGTTCAAACAATAACCTAAATAAGTAAATTGCATATGGTAGGTTCAGAGAATTTATTATGAAAAAGAACAAGGAGAAGGTAAGTGACACCCACAGAATGAAGGGGAAGGACTGGCCCTGCAACCTTCTGTTTTTTTTTTTAAACAAAATAAAAAAGAAATGATACAGAATTTCAAAAAACAAAAAACAAAACCACAGTAGGAGGAGGAAGAGTCCAAATATTGTGGACCGGTAGGTAGCAGGAGAGGGACCCTCTCTGAGAGAGACAGCTCAAATGCCAGAATAGAACATCCTGGAGAGACCCAAACAGAGAGAGATGGACT
>PVJX010006614.1:0-76168 GCA_004027295.1 Dolichotis patagonum | reverse complement strand
ATATATAATATATAATATATAATATATAATATATAATATATAATATATAATATATAATATATAATATATAATATATAATATATAATATATAATATATAATATATAATATATAATATATAATATATAATATATAATATATAATATATAATATATAATATATAATATATAATATATAATACATAATACATAATACATAATATATTATATATATACACACACACTCATATAATGTTTAAAGTTAAACATGTAATTTCAGGATCATAGTAAGACACAAGAGAGTAGCTGGAGTCTGAATTTTGACAATCACTTTAGCACCTAACTTCTAAAATACCTCACGGCTTCTCCAAGAGTTTTCCTCCTCCCCTTGTCATTTTAAAGGAAGGGTTTGCCCTGTGTCAGCACCAGACCCTATGCTATTTTGGAAGAAGGTTTCAGTGACCATTCAATGGGTAGTAAGCTCTAGAAAATGTATTAGCTTCTTTATAATTTGGGAACTTTATATAAAGTAGAGATAAGTGTAAGTTTTGTAATAATCTCTGATATATCAAATGGGAAAACAAGTGTCTTTATCAAGCAGATTCATAATACTGTACTCAATCAGGAGGTTCTCTACAAGTTTTAATAGATTTTTACCTACATTTCATTAATCTCTCTCTTTCTCTTTCTCTCCTTCCCCATCCTGTCTCTCAACAAGGTCTCACTATGCTTTCCAGATTGCTACCGAGCACAGCTACCTTTATTATTCTTGAATAAAAAGAACCTCATTCCCCACTGCAGATAAGTTTCTTGCACGAAGCATGGGGCAGTAGAGTGAAGGGTTTAGTTATATTAGAAGAGTGGAAGTAAACCCACTAGTGAAGGCTTGTGGTCTTGAACTGGCCATTGTTTCAGCTTAGCATGATCCTATTACAATGAGGTTCTTTGGGAGAGAAAAAGCAGTGGTTAAGAAAGTAGAGAAAAGAAATACTCTCAGTTGCAGGCTGCAGTTTTGAGGGTAGCACCACATAGGAAAGGGTACATGTATCAAGACTTTAGTTTTATTTTCCCTGGATGAATGACCAGGACCATTCCAATAACATATCTCTCAAAGGGATCTAGGAAGTCAAATGTTCCACACATGCAAAATAAGTTTATATACCGCAAAGGACATGTTGTTAGCATATAACTTCTACAAAGTCTCATGGTGCCACCAGAAAGTGCAGTTGTACCTTAAAACATTGGGAACTCAAATGGTTTCTCCCATTTCCTCAACCTGTCAGTGTCTTAAAAGCCAAATTCCCTGGACAGTATACACACTATATCTCTGAACACTGTGAAACAACACTAATTAGGGATGAAAACTTTAAAATATTCAAGGGAAGGCAAGTGAGCACATTCCCTGCAAACAGCAGGAGGTATCACCCACAAGATAAAGTTTCATAAATGAAGAAACTTAAGAGAACTGACTCAATATATTATGTTGAAAATATATTTATGAGTGAGTTGGCATTTGCAATCAAATAGTATCATGGTTTCTGTCAGTAGCCCCCAAGCCTCATGCCTTTACATTATGCATTTGTGATTGGTTCATTGTCTAGCACTTGGATTGGGGGTGTGAGTGCTACACCCTCTTAGGGGTGGAGCCAGCATACAATGTAATGGCTGGAAGAAGGCGTGTCTCTCTGTCTTGCCAGTTTCTGCCTTGCTGTTTGCAACCACCATGAACTGCGGGCCCCGCTTTGCCACCCTGCCTTGGAGCCAACTGAGTATGGACTGAAACCTCCAAAAACTGTAAGAAATAAACCTTTCCTTTTCCAACTTTGGGCATCAGGTATTTTGTCTCAGCAACGAGTAAAAATTAATTAAGACAAGTAGTTTGAAAGACTAGTATGCTTTCTGACAAAAAGTTATTAGAATTTTAAAATCCGTAAACTTTGGATCCCTGAAGGAGTAATACATAAAACTTACAGAATTATTCTAAAGTGTTTACAGAGGAACTTGTTCATGTCAGCAAAGTCTCTGAAATCTGTCTACCACAGTTCGAGGCTCTTCAGTCTTTAGTTAAGTGACTGACTGGGTCTCAAGCCCCTCTCCTAGTGTAAGTAGTGTGTCAAGATTTGCTATTCTTTATAAAAAATGATTTTCAATGAAACATTTCTGTAAACTGCCATGTTGGCAGGAAAAATTAACGTTATTTAGATCCAACCTACAAAATATTTTATAATTATTTTTTCCCAAAGAAACAAACCAACCACAGTTAATTAAATGGGGTCTGCACAGATGAGGAAGTCTGTACACATTGACCCTGGGATGCTGCAACTATGGCAAACCTTTCACAGTCCAAACCACCAAGGGTCCTGGAGAATAATTAATGAGATCATGAGTATGGGCACAAAGGAGCCCATTGTTACATCTTCAGATTACTAACTCCAGAACAAACCTTCCTCTTCTCCAATGGCTTTTTTTCTTATAACAGATTTCTGACACAAAAGAGAACATTTGTTTCATATTTTATTGAATTTCATTTATATTAAATTAAAAATATATTTCTGACAGATTCATGTAACAAAAAGGCAGAACAGTTTTCAAATTGTTCAGCTGGGATGATCAGTGTGGAATGAGGTGAAGCAGTTGGCATTCTCTAACCGCCTTGCACAGGTACAATTCTTTCCCAAGAGCCAAAAGAGGGTCCTGGAGAATTAGCTGAAGAGCCTAATTACAGAAATTTAAAATACTGTTTCTCCCTCATTCTCAATTAACAGCAGAAATGGGGGGTAGGCCAGAGAATGGGGTGAAGGATTGGAGAAGAATGAATAAGGGAAATTATACTAAAAATATACCTAACATTAAAAAAGTTAGTATGTGTTAAGTGCATAATCCTTCATCAATAAAATAGAAAAAAAATAACATTACACCACACACAATTGGCATATCCTATTATGTAAGCAGGAGCAGAAGTTGGACACGTCACGATAGTGCTAAACACAGAATCACAAGTAATGTCAAAATGGTAACTTCCAACCAAAAAGAAACAACCACAAGCCAATTACTTATATACAAATCAACCCCAGAGACCATTATATTCCAAATAAAGATGTTCACAAAAGAAAATCAAAGCAACATTATCCTTATTTACAAATGCAACTAGCCATGTCTTTAACAAGCTATAAAAATACTATTCACATTTTCAAACATACAGTAGTATTTTTGTTTGTATATTTCAAAAAGGCAGCTAACTTTGAATGCTGGGACTTAAATGAAACATTGATGGCTTACCAGCAAGTTATTCTTGCACCTCTATCCTTTGAAGATACTTCACAAGACAGAGGCCTTGTTTTCTGCTTACAAGTTAAGAAAATAAGGAAATGAACACAACTCTGCCTTTTGGGTAAAGTTTCTCCCTTTTTCACCCAAACGGACCTTAGTCAACTGCTTTGATGCATGCACGAGATGAGTGTTTGACAGAAGATTGAATGTGACGTGGTTTTACTTTGTGCTGTGATTTCTCTTGCACGTTGATCTACTGAGGCTCAAGAAGGGTATGGACCGCTAGTGTAAGCATGTGAAAATGCACAGTCACCATGCAGCGACACAACCCCTGTTGCTCACGATACAGATGGCGACACAGCAGCCAGTGAGATACGCATTCAAAGTTAGCTGCCCTCGCACAGCTGCTCAGTTTAATAATCGACCCATTTAACAGCAGTACCAGTTTATGCTACATATTTCAAAGTACCTTACTTTAAAACAACAGCTTACATATCTACATTTAGAAAATAACTTTTGTAGTTTGATTACAGGAGTACTTCCAAAAAGGGTTCTTGGAGTGCTATGGTTGCAATCCCCTCACCCCCTCCCAGCCCCTGAGAGATCCAGAAATATACAGGAATCATAACTGCCACATTACAAGAAAAGGTACTACCTTTCCGTGAACCAAAATATCTGGGCATGATGTTTGAAAATCAGGTTTATGTCACTATCTAGGCGGTATGGTTTGCTTTCCTTCAAAAGGGCTACAGGCCTGGTGAAACCTCTGTACATCAGAGGTAAAAATAGCAGTAAAGGCAAAGGGATTTGGATAAGCTAGACTACTGCCTGAAGTTTATGGAGTTTTGTTTTTCGATATTTGTATATTTGTACAAATGTAACCACTCTCACGATATGGGGGAAACTCCCTGGAGTATTAAAAGAAAAATGTCCCTCTAGAGCCCACGTAGAGAAAGAACGGCATTGTTGGATGACATATAGTTTCACTAAAGTGAAACTGTGCTTGTTATATATTTGTTAGATGGATGTATAATCCAGAAAAAAAAAAAAACATTGCAGGAAGCTCTCAAAGTTGAACAACCTTTACTGCTAAGATTCCTCATTTGGAAAAAAAAAAATATAGCAGCTATAAAGCATTGGCAAGCAGGAATTATGTAAGTTGAATAAAGTAAATAAATTAATTTTCAGGCAAAAACTAACTCCTTGGTTATGGACATCGTTTGTACAGAAAGCCTAAATTCAAAACTCAGAAGAACACACGTATATGTGTGAGTTTTGAGAATCGTCACAGGGTTACCGCATCTCAAATTCCTGTAGAGGAGGCCATGTAAGAGAATCGACCTTCATGGCAAAACAACTTGAAAATGCAAGTGTGTTCTTGTGCTGTAAATTATCTGAGAAATTACCTAGTATCCAAATTGATGGGCTCCTTCATGGAAAAATCAGACTTTCGAAGGCAAAATCCACGACAGTCTTTCACAGAGCGGGGTGTGGTACCCCAGGGATCCATTATGGCTTAAGAGAGGGACGGTGCCGGGAGAGCCGCTGTGAATTGTGGTGGTAGGAAATGAAAAGTATGGGGGACACTGTGCCAATGAGAAAAAAAGTGAGGGTGCTATTTTCCTCTAAATTTCAGAGAGAAATAAAGTTTTCTGTGATTCTTAGCAAGGTACCCCTTATTTGCAAAGCTGAGTATTTTCCACAGGAGGCAGGTCAGTATCCAGGAAATTGGGGCTTAAACCCTTTTCATCATGGAGACTCTAGAAGTTATTCATTCTGCCCAAAGTATCACCTTGCTGGCAATGGAATGAGGCAGGGGTCTGCAGAAGTGACACACCCTACATTTTTGCCCCTCTACACAATCTGTGATAATTGAACAGAACATTTGGAATTTCTACTGTTTCAGAGATCTTTATTTAAATGAAAGAAAGACAGAAGACCATAGACCTATCGGGGTAAACACAAGGGCTCCTGGCCTAACATGATGCTTTCAGGAGCTTCGAGAACTCCTTTTGCAAAGGCATTTCTGCATGAGGAAAATTTCTGTTTATTCTACTTGGAAGTATAAAACCTAATTCTGTTGTAACAGCAGTAAGAATTCGGTCTCCACTGATGGTGGCCCTTTACAATCATCTTACCTATATCTATATAATGTTATTTATTTTTGAGCGAATGGCAAGTAGGAGACATAGTCTGCCCTTCTGTCTTACGTGAGAACAAGGCTGCCCTCCAGCGTGATGGACACCAGTGTTCATAGACAGAGACCCAGAGACCCTCTGAGGGTGTTCTACACTGCACAGCTTGGCTTCTCTGGCTTTTAAAAAGTAGACATTTATACACCTGAAATTCTCACTTGTCCCAAAGCAAATCATCAGTCTAAAAACTAAAATCAGAAGGAAAACTTGATTTAGCATATATTTATCAGAAAAATTTTAATGAGTTCCTTTCTGGTTTTTGAAGTGGCAGAGTATGATGGGAAAAGAAAGTAGAAGTCACGAATTAAATGTTTTTTGCTTTCTAAATGACATCGCTTTTTTTGTCTCTGTATAAGGTAATAGAACTATTTCATTTCCTTTGTTTTTAAGACCTCTTCAAGTCACATGTAACATATTTGCCTATTAAAAGCTACAAGGTGGTATTTACAAAACAAACTAAAAACAGAAGAAAATTCTCCTTGTACTTAATACATTTAGAAAACGATATAGAAATAAGAGAATAAGAAGAATTTTAACTGTGGAGCTTTAAATCAAGTTTTCACCATGGGAGCCACATATACCTACTTTTAGCTAATCCCAACTAATAACAATTTTAAATGACAAACTTAAATATATATATATATATATATATATATATATATATATATAATTAGGCAAAATGCAACCTACATTTTCATAGCCCGAATTCTATTTTGCTACAGATAATTTATGGTTAGTTTCCTAATTTGATTTATCCACTAATACTAAAATCATTTAACATCCAATAACCTAACTAAATCTACATCTTTCAACATTATCATGGTACTGTCCAGTTATATATACATGCTTCATAATCACCTCTTCCATTACCTTATGGACTATGTATACTAGTTAAATAACACTTACAGATGGATGAAAAATTCAAGTTTTAAAGAAATGTTAGATAGCTCTAAAAAAAATCCCATTTGTATTTACATCCTTCCCTGTCCGGCTGAAACTATTTAAATTTTCTTTTCCTATTTGACACTTCAGGATGGACACTGATCACCCCTCCAGCTCAGCAGTGAGCCGCAGATTCTCACAACGCTTTTATTCTCTTTCCTTAGCATGGAACTCTTTGCCATCCTTGTACCATGTCTTCAGAAGGTTCTGGTACGTGTATCAATCACAACACTGAGAAAAAGGTGCACTACTTCTTTCCACAAATTACAGTGACTCAGTCTTTCTTCCTGATCACTGAAGAAAGTCTTTTAGTTTCAGGTAGTGCATTTTAAGGGAATTTAAATTTTGCATTGTTTTTCATGGAATTTCAAGAGTGTTTCTGGAGGAAGAATCTTTTCCTAATCCATGCTGCTGACACTATTCAAAAAGCCAAAAGCTTATACTTCTCAGGTTTACATACTTTGTTCTACATCTTTCCGTGGGTATCGTGGATGTCTGCATTATGATACTGTAAAGCACTTTGCGAGCTTCAACTGGCATTTTTTAAAGTTTACTTTTCTGGATAAATTATTGTCTAGAGCAAAGCAAACTCTTTATTCCTCTCCCACACTCTCGAATGTGTTTCTGGACACAAAAGTAAAACAAAGGAGAAAATTCCAAACAACTGAAATCAAGTATGCATTATAGAAATAATTCAAAATGCATGATAAAGTGGTACTACTGAGAAGCATTTGGGGGGATTTTAAACTATACTTGCTTCAATCTGTAGGTTTTAGTGGAAGATGACCTAATGTAGGTGTTTTGGTTTTAGAAGAAACAGACTACATTCATTAACTATATGTCAATTACGTTAATAGCAAAAATAGTATCTTTTTTCCTTTACCAAACTAAGTAACTTTGCTTTCTAATGCCATTAGGAGCCATATGAATACTATCAATGAAAAGACGAAATCAAGAAAACACGAGTCAGATTTATGTAGTGTAGAATGCGAGGCTTATGTTCAATTCTTCAAAAATACTGTTATCAGGTCCTTTTTCCTTGAGACTCCTCCAGATGAGCAGCAGAGCCGTAAGCTGTTAGACCATGGCTCCCGAGTCATCGTGAGTCTTTATCCCTGGGACGTTAGAGGCTGAACTTCAACAGAGGGGATCTTATAAACTGCTCTTCTCCTCCTGCTAATTCTTTCAGCTCGCTGCACTTCTCATAGCATAAGAAGAGACCAACACCTCCCAGGATTTGGCCAAAGATCATCACTGGCTACTGAGAGTTAAAGGTAAAGTTGCCACCCAGATGGGCCAATTAGCCAGGGATGAAGGGTCCTGACCAAACTGTTTGTGTCTGGAAGATGACATTGCAACTATTCAGTTTGTCCACTTCCATAATTTGAAGGATGTTTACATCATTCTCCAAATGAGTTTACAGGGTATGTTTTACTAAAAATCTGAATTTGTACAATTGCTCACAAAATAGACCATATAATCAAATTCATTGAACTCATGGAGAAATTAAAATGTCATTCTATAGAAGCCTCCTAGACTATAAAATTTTGAAGGGAAGATATTCCATTCATTTGACTATCCTTCCTTTAACACAGCACTTTTAGTAGATCCTAAATAATCAGTAGTTAGATAATTTAGGTTTGGATTGGTTGATCAATTCATGTTTTTCAAAATAGGTAGAAACATAGTTTTCTTTATATTTTTCCCTTTAAGCTCTCTTCATATTAGTAACACAGATTTTTATTGTAATTGGTTCCCTTAAGGTTACTGATACTTATTTGCTTCTAATGCTTTAACAAAGAAATAATGCTCTAATGCTTTAATAAAGAAATAACTTTTAAAACTTTAAATGACTCGAAGCAGAATTTTGTAGAAAAGAGAGATGTGTATCCAATTTTCCTAATTAGGAACATAAGGCTCTATTTTCCTGGAGACTCAACACTTATCACACATCTTAACTTAGTAGATGCTCTTTTACAATAAAACAAAATAAAGATGGTTCTAGAACTAGGGTGCATTATGTGAAGAAAAATAATTATGACATAAAATATCAAAAGATTAATATTTTGGGGTAATATAATTATTGAATGAGATGATTTTTCAGATTTATTTACAAGTTTTGACCCAAGGTCCTACCCATAAGCTGTGAATGTTTGTTTTTATTCTTATTACATTGATTTATGTGCCAAGAGTTACCTTCTACTCAATGTAAAGTCTCCTACTAGAAATTCCACAGAATTCAAACCAATTGTTAACTTGCATTCCTTCATATGAAGCATATAAACTGAACAAATTTCTTGATGTAGCAAATGTGATCTTATATGGAGATAATGTGCTGGCTCTCTCACCATAATCCCTGGATAGCAGTTCCAAAGTCCTAATTTGGTTGGCATTTTCACAGTCTGTCTTTATCTCATCTTTTAAAAAAATGTACTTAATTTGCTGGTTGCTTCCATATTGCTTCATTCAAAATCCAAAATGGAGTCCAGAAAAAGAAGAAATAAAATTATAGTTTAAGTGCAAACTACATTTCTGAGTGCCTTCTAGGTAGACATACCCAATCCAGTGTTTCTTCCAGTTTGTGGGTTTCCCCATTCTATCACCCCTGAAAGTGTCAGTAGTTTTCTTGAACCACACAGGACTGCCTCTTAGTTACCCTAAGTTACCTTAAAATTACCAACTGCCAATCAAGTACTGTCAATGATGGAGGAGAAGAAGATATTAAAGAATACAAAGGACAGGGGACCATATGCACAACAGTGTGAACATGAAAGCTAGAACTGATGCTGACTTGACTGGCATCTTGGCCTTCCCTTCAAATTTTAAAGACTGTTTTTTAAAATAGTGACTTCTTCATTATATTAATGTTTAATTAATTAAATTAATGTTTAAATTGTGTCAAGAAGCTTTGCTGTAAATATCTTCACAGAACTAAAAGCTCAAAAGTAGAGGAAAAACTAATATAAAAGAATAAGCCAGAGCAAAAAAAATTTTTTTTAAAGCATGAAGCCTTCCAAACATAATGACTAGATATCAACCTGATGGAGATTTTAAAACCATGACAGCTGGGTTGGTCATTTTTACTTGCCAGTACAGTGTGGGAGAAAGAAATGGGATTCTCTATCTCAGTCTCTATCCCCTTATTGAGATGGCTATTTTCTGTTCTAATGGAAACAAGATTTCCAAGAACACTGAATATGCATACATGGATTACTGCAGATAGGAACAGATAGCTTGGGTATTTCATACACCTGTAATTAGAAGTAAGTAAAGGAAGGAAGGGAGGGAAGGAAGGAGAGTAGGAGGAAGAAAGGCAGAAGGTAGAAAGGAAGGAAATGAGGAAGAAAGGAGGGGGGAGGAGAAGGGAGGGAGGAAGAAGGAAGGGAGAAAAGCAGATTGGCTGGCTGCAGACTAGTTTGGCAGTAGGTGGTATTATCGGATGTTTTTATCTTCCTCTGGCTGTCCCACTCTCCTGAGCAACCCATGCAGAGAAAAGGAAGTGTGGTTCCTCCTAGTTTTCTCCTTCTGCCCCTCCTTCTAATGCTCCAGTTAGATACGCACATAATTATCACTGCATCTCGAGTCTTCCACTGGGAAATGTCAGAAGTACTGGCCTGGGGAGAGAAGGAAGATCACCAGAGAGAGAGGGGTGGGGTGGGGAAATGGAGCAGGCGTGTCTTTCCACCTTCCAGGACTTCGCCCTACACCACAGTGTTCCGGTGTCGGTAGGGTGGAGGAGGCAGCACAGTGCCCGGCTTCAGTGAGAACTCGGAGAGGTATTCGGGATTCTCTGCCACGATGGGCCGGATCCGTCCATTCTGTTTATAAAAATATTTTGTGCTGTACTCCTGCAGGTAGTCTGGGTGCTGGAGGGTGCTCCGGGGTGGCAGGCTGTGGTTCCAGTAGTCAGGGTTGTCAAATGCTTTCTTGGCCTTCTCTGGCACAGACAGTACACTGTTCTTCAGACAGGCGGCACTCCCCAAGGCGTTGGCAAAGGTGTTGAGGTACAGCGGCTCATTCACATACTCATCCTCTGCCTTGGGTGGGCCATTGGAAGCATTGTGATACTCGGGATTATCCAAAGCTTGCAGGTCTCCATTTTTTCTCCGAGAAACAAAAGGGTTTTCCTCCACCGGATTCAGGTATTCTGAAGGAAAGAAAGAATCTCAGGTAACATCTACTTTTGAAAAAAACTCAGTCAGACCAAGGTAATAGGCAGTGGTTGGGTTCTTTGTCTAGAGCTAGACAGCCGCACATTTGTTTTCATGAATTCTCAGCAAAAATGCTTTGCAAATTGTCACCGGCACACAATACAAAGAGCAAGTGGGCCAAAAATATTAACAGTAAAATAAGGTGCTGAGGAGCTCAGGATCAGAATTCTCATTCTCTAGATTGTTCTTTTCTTAATCACATTTGTCTGCCTTACATAGGAGTTTTTCTTTTTCAAAGGTCAGTAATTATTCACAGAAATTAAGACTACCATGGTTAAATAGCCTTTTCATGTACACAGATTTGAATTTTTATAAAGACTTCTGAAAAATCCTAGGGTGTAGGGCTTACTCCTGTGCCAAAGACAGGATGAAGGAAAAGAATGGTGTTTTTAGTCTATTTGGCCTGCCAGGAAGGCTTGTACCACTGGCAACAGGAATTTAATGGGAATTCTTCACCGGGAAGCTTTTACACAAATGAAAGGAATCATCTAAGGAAAAAAATCAACTAATAGAACAAATCTGGTGGACAGTTCCATGCCTTTGGTTGAGCTGGTGATGCTACATATGCACTGACTTAACAATAAAGCATCATTAAAGCATTTATTCCCAATGTCCAATCATAGTGACAAAAGAGCAAACTGCTAGTTTGAATTGTATAACATGGTTACTTTGTAAGTTAGAACCAATTGGTGCCTGTTTTGCATAGTTCAATCTAACAAATCCATTTGGAGTATAGGTATCATCCTGAGATTAATAATAATAATAATAATAACAACCAATGCTATTGCTCTCAAACTTAATTCCACCTCCATGTCTATAACTCAGACCACAGAAGACACATATGTACATATATTTTGGATTCTCTTTGTTCTCCTTTTCATTATATACATGAAAACTTGAGCTATTCCTATTTTGGAGTTAGAGTATAAAATTTTTTTCAAATACCACTCTGAAATAAATTTTACATCCCCTCTTCTTAGCCCAATATGTAGGAAGAAAAATTCCATCAAACAGGATTATTTTTCCCCTCACTGTAGAAAATCTGACTGTAGCTCAGTATTTAGCATTTCTTGTGTAAGCTCAAATATAATCATGAATATTCCACCATTATACAGTTCAGTAATTTATAAGACACTTTTATTTCTTTCTCAAAAGAATCATGTGAAGGAGAAAGGACAAGTCTTCTTTTTCTGGCTACATGCTAAAATTTATGTCTTTTAATTTCTATCCCATAATCTTCTTATTCCTCTATACTGTCTTTTATTACTGCCCCTACAGGAGCAGGATAAACATTACAGTTAGTAGTTACTTCTAATTTGAAAAAAAAACATCTGAAAGAATTTATAAGGGAGACATAAATTTTTTTTTTATCAGATTCCTAAAACATTTAAGTTGAAAGGTAGGAATGTCTACATTCAAATTCAATACTTCAAGGACAAAGCTAGAAAATAACAACGCTGTCAAGGTGTTTGCGTCTCAGTTTTCAGACTCTCAGAAAGTCTTTTTTTCTTTTACCTCTGACAGCTGCCATTCTTATATTACCTACTTGGTTTTCTCTAAGTGGTCTTGCCAAGTTGCTCAAGCTGGAGTAGAACCCTAGACCCTTCTGCCCAGCCTTCTAATTGGACAGGCTCACAGGAGTGCACCACCCCGCCCAGCTTCTCAGTTCCCACTCAGTATGTGCTCGTGCAGTGGACATTTGGGAACACTTGGGTCGTACCTTGTTTGGGTTTGTCTCGCATAGGAGTCATGTAGCCCTCTTCATCCAGTTCTCCTCTCGGGCTCCGTTCAGGGGTGAACACAGTGGGGTCTGCGCTGTACCTCTGGGTGCTGCTGTCCTCCTGGGCGTGGGGTGTCACTGGCTTGCGTAGGGTGCCGTTACAGCAGGAGTCATCGAAAATCTCGGCGGTGGCACCTTGTGCTGCTGGCGCTTCTGGGATGGTGCTGGTTGTGGCCCTGTAGGGCACGGGCATGCCTTGTTCTGCAGCAAAGCCTCCGTCCCGGTATACGAACTGGTTCTGTTAACAGCAGAAACACATTTGGAAAGAAGTTCTTGTGAGGAATGGTAGTATTCCTAAAGCTATCGTCCTTAGCTAGTAACTTAAAAGAGAGAAAAGCTTGCCTTTCAGAGAAACAAAACCGCACTACTGTATTTATTGATTTTTTTTCCCAACTGGGTAATGAAATTGAGTTAGACTAGAAACACTTAAAATTATCTACTTTTCTTGGAATGTAAATCTCAGGAAAATGACATAGATGCGTATTTTAAAAAATTCATTGACCAAGTAAAATATGATCAAATATAAAAATCATTTTATATCCTTTTCCCACAATGGTATTTTGGATATAAAATTCAAGTAAGTTTTCATGATAAATGGCATTAAGAGTAGAAGTACACTGACATATTATTCCTGGTGACATTTCCTACTGACTTCTATTCCGTGGCTTTTCTAACTTTGAACTTCCAGTCCCTAACTAAAGAATCATCAGTGAGACTGGCTTTTTAGCACATGACCTGTAATCATCAAAGCAAAGATAACCTCATCATCCAGAAACATAATTTATGAGCCCAGGTAAATCCTTCGGATAAAAATTGAAAGCTATGGTTGTATGATATCTCAGCTTTGGATTATCCACTGAGATAAAAGACATCTACAAAGACAGTTACACAAGCTGCAGAAATTCTTAACTCACTCACTGTTGGCAAAGGCAAAATGTGAAATTTATGAGGAGACAGGAGAGAAGAAACATGGTAAGCAAAGACCAAAAATCCTACTAGATGAAGGCTGATCATGAAATACTTACTCCCGACATGGGGGTGTAGGCAGGAGGAGGGCTGTGTCCAATTTCACTCTAATAGAAAAGAAAAATGGGATGATGGATATAATAAGAGACAACATGAATGAAAAAAAATTTAAAAAGAGAAGAAAAGGCGCATGAGCTGTATGAACCAAAGGGGAAAATGTGCACAACAGTGAATTTTCCTACACTGTAAAAGGTAGGCATTCCGACTACAAGCAGATTTATTTATGTTTGAGGAATTAAATAAGTAAATCCCAGATAAGGAACATTATATTGAATGAGCAAAACTTCTCAGTGGATTAAAAAACAAATGACAATAAATATTCTGATTAACCCTGGAAGAAAGGAAAAAAGGGATGGATATACATGTAAATGAGGACCAGTTCTTACTTTATGAGTTAACTGGTTTCATAGCTCAGCATCAGTTTTCTCTTAGAGGAAAAAGAATGTGTCTGAAAAGAGTTAGAAGTGGTTTTCAATTTGCTGGAAATGATTTTTACTATTGTTAATTTTTTACCACTTCAGCAAAGGGTCAGCTTCTCCAGACTCTCCTTATAAAAAAGTACGTAATATTTTATCTTTGGTCTTTTTAAAGTTAAACAGGAGGAAATTTGAAAAATCAATTACTTTTCTGGAAACATGCTTTTCAGTCCTTTTATGTACGAGGAATCAGTCAAAAACCAGATTTCAATTTAAAAAAGGAAAGACGTCTATATTTTTATAGTTTAATAATGTATCCTTTGGGCTAAGTGGAACTAGATATAAAGTATGATAAATTATTAAGGACAACATTCCTGAGGATAAAGAAAAGAAACTGTGAGGATACTAACTCTATTTCTTACTATAAATATACACACACACATATATTTCACTCATTTAAACAGATTTCTTGAAAATCTGATGACTATGTGTCAGGCACTTTTCTACCTTTACACACTCTGTGGATAATCAATAATACAGGTAAAATCAGTTGTGTGTACAAAACTTGCTTTCTGCATATTCTGATTTTAAATAAACAGAAATGACTAAAACCCCAAGACATCTACATATTTCATATGAAATATGGAAAACACTTTCTCAGGTCAATGTTCATACAATTTATAGAATCATAAAGCAGTCTATGAAAACTGTGGTTGCATGGACGTGAACTAGTCAGTGACCACTGAATGACACATTTTTCCATAATGAACTCGGTCTGCTGGAGCAATCAAAGGATAAACCCAGAACGCTGAAAGTCAATTTACATTTTACTTCCCCCACCACTGTGATAGCCTAAAAAATACATGTACCTATTTTCTTCTTAATGATAACAACTAATCATATGTTGAAGATTATGCCATGGACGTTTAGAGATACATATTTTTGAAGGGTTTTTTTTTTAAAGTACTTTTAATTGATTCATATAAATGTTACATATTGGGTAGTACTGTGAGGCTTTGATACAGATATATGTTGTGCAATGTTTAAATTAGATTATGCATATTTGCCCTCTAACATTTATCATTTCTTTACTGTGAAAATATCCAGAGTCCTTTCGTCTAGCTTTCTGAAGTATACAGTGTGCCACTGTTATCTATATTTCCATGACTGAACCACAACACACTAGAAATTCTTGCTCCTCTCAAACTGTAGCTTAGCACCCATTGATCAGCCTTCCTATTGCTGGCTCTCTTCCTGCCTCCCCCACTGTTTCATGCTCAACTTCTGTGAGATTAGTTCTTTAGGATTCACGTGGGAGTGAGATCACACAGTACTTGTTTTAGTTTTCCTGGCTTATTTAATTAAATAATGATCCCCAGTTCCATTTTTTGTTTCAAATGACAGGATTTCATCCTTTCTGATGATCAAACAGCATTCCTTTGTGTACATGTACCTAATTTTCTTTATCCATCTATCCAGTGATGAGCACATATGTTGTTTCTGGAGATATGTTTAATATGCAACACGTAGGAGGGGGTGGTATACTAAACACAGACTGTCCCAAAGGAGTGAAATGCATCATGTTCAGTGATACATGATTATCCATGGTTAGAACAGCACAATTAATAACACCTAAACCTTGGAACCAGCCTGTATGTCCATCATCAGATGGATGGATGGATAAAGAAAATATGGTGTTTACACATAATGGAGTACGACTCTTCCACAAAGAGTGATAAACTTCGGTCACTCACAGAAAAATGGATGCCCCTTGAGACCATCATGTTAAGCAAAATAAATTGGACACATAAGCTTAATAATCACTTGTATTCTTTTACATGAGAAACCTAAGATACAAATAAAGAAATTAGAAAGTAGGGCAATAGATGTTTCTCAAATAGGAAGCGGAAAAAGAGATAGAGGGAGGGAGGAGAAAGGAGATCACAAGAGGAATTAAGACCTGCTGTGGGCCTGGATCAATTCCACACAAGGAATGTAAATATGTACTGCACACTTATACTAATAAGAAAAGAAGTCTAGCGCTCCAGTTCCAATTAGAATTGCCATAATGCGAAGTCTGTCATTCATGAGACACCTCAGACAGTCACTTTCATCTTTGGTCTCTCTAATTTCTTCTTAGGGTGACACAGTCAGGTAAACATTGTAAACTCTGCACTAGTGGGTGAATGAAGATGTATAAAATTTAAATTTTTGCATCAGCCAAACTGTATAAAGTCAAGCAATCAAGATGTCAAAGCTGCTCATCAAAGAGCCAGTTTTAAATGCTTATCTGTTCTCTGATCATTTACTGGCTTATTTTGCTCTTCTAGAAACAAAATCAAATAGACTTGTTCATAAAAGAGGAATTTTGAAAATGTAGTATAGTGATTTGTAAACTCTAGAGGGTTGGTACAAAATATGACAACTGCCTGTTGGATGGTACCTTATTGTATTACAAACCTTGGCATTACTCACATTATGAAACCCCCAATTCACAAGGATTTAACCATTTATTACATCTCAGAAATAAAGAGGCAGGTATTGTGGTAGACGCAACAGATGTCATGACATACAAGAAGGAATGTGGATTTTTGGGATTTCCAGAGTGCTAGCAGATATTACCTGTTAGTGTTAGAAGCAAAACGAGCAGAATGAGGCTGGAGTGAATTTATTTCAAAATTATCATGACACATTAGGAGGCAAAGTGTTCCAAAATATCAGTAACAGTGTGTTCCTCTGACCTCTTACCTTGGATGAGTTCCTGCACTGGCTGATGTTCAACTTGAATTAGAGCTAAGGACCCAGCATCGATCGCACAGATTGCATTTTATAAAACTTCAGAGAAGAAGGATCAAAGGAATAACTCACAAGTCAGACTTTATCAGGAAACAGTTTATTATAGATCTTCATTATCTGGGACAGGATGAATTCAATTGTAAAGGTATTGTTTGTCTGTCTATCTATCTATCTATCTATCTATCTATCTATCTATGCATCTGGCCCTTTCGCAGTTAGCCTGTTCCAAGACGTGCAGCAAAGCTCTGCCCTATTAGAATGCACCCACTGTCCCTGCTTTGACAAGGCTTTCAGTCAGCAACCTGCCAGCCCTGTTTCTGGACGCACTGCCAAATAGCACCACAGTAATAGAGTATCTTCACCCTTTCCCTTATTTTCAGCATTAAAATGAAAAAAAAAAAAAAGCTAAGCAAAACCCCTTAGCATTCGTTGTTTTTAGGGCTACTGGCTGCTTTGTGTGTTTCTATTTCCATTTCTTAGTTTGCTTTTTTATGTTTTCCATGATAAAAAGCACCTCATTCATTTCCCCCTGGAAGGGCAAAGCTGCTCCAAGAGAACATCTGTGAGGCCAATTAGCTGGGCTGGAAATGTGATATAATTGTTGTTTAAATATATTTAAATTACATGTTAATCACTATGTCATAATTTATAGGCTTTGAAAATAACTTTTTGTACTTCGGAGCCAAGCCAGATTTTACTTGTTTTTGCTGTTTTGAGTTTACAAGGAGCTCGGCTTATTCCTCTCCCTCAAGGCCCATACTTTTCTGCAAGTAAATTGGTTGAGTAAAAATTAAGATCCTTGCCACTGTCAGAATGAGCTGGGGTGACCTTAAAGTTCTGAGCAGAACAAAGCAGGGCTCTCAGCTGAAAGGCTTTTGTTTCTCCATTGTGCTGCTGTCTGCTGTCCATCAAAGCCCAGCTTTGTGGGTCTTTCTGGAGGAGCCCTGGGTGCCTGTGTTCAATTAGCTGCTAAGGGGATTTACAGGCAGCAGGACAGAGATGGAAAGAGATGGGTTACAAACTGGCAGGTGAGCTAGAGCTCACCCCTGGTGGGGGTTTGTAAGGGTTATGCACAGAGTAGGGTTTAATTTTGTGGTCATATTACTGGGGCATCGTATGATTAATTTGGACTCAAATAGCAGAGGTTTTAGTAAAGGAGAGTAAAACTATGGTGTAAAATGCACTTTAAAATATACTTTGCCCTAATATTCACTTTATAGTTGAATGATAAATGTTTGAACTTTTGTCTTATTCCGGGTATAGCACAGAGTATTGTGTATTTGTTCTATTCAATATTGTGTCTGAGAAATTTTAAATGGTTAGCCAGATTGTGCTCTGAGATAGATTTTAAAATTATTATATAAACATAGCTTCTTAGTAAATACAAATACTACATGCCTAAATGATTAAAATCTATCTAAATTAAATATGGACTTAGCAAGTTTTTAACCGTCAAGTAATTATTACTCTCGATAATAACCATAGGATTATAGGTTCTATGGTCAAGGAATACTCTAAATCCCTTTAACTAAAATAGAATGTGTCTTTGCAAGACATTGCTAATCCATAGGTGCTACTTTATTATCTAGACACTTCCATCTAGTAACTACTAAGAGTTCTCAACGTACACTCTCCAGGTATATGTGCTTCACATTCTGATGAGCATTTCTGCATTTTCTGAGGTCAGATAGCAGCTTGGACAAAAGGATTCTGCACTATGTGAAATCTGTGATGCATTGTTATAACTCTGTATCTTTCGCATAAATGAGTTTGCATTCCAGTGTTTTGAGACCTCTAGATTTAGAATCTTCATTTTGCAAAAGGCAACCACAA
Organism: Dolichotis patagonum; assembly: GCA_004027295.1. Classification (NCBI taxonomy): domain Eukaryota; kingdom Metazoa; phylum Chordata; class Mammalia; order Rodentia; family Caviidae; genus Dolichotis; species Dolichotis patagonum. The sequence continues at coordinate 57,723 of PVJX010006614.1, read as the reverse complement.
GAGAACAAACCAATGCACCCACGAGGACCTCAAACTAATAAAGCCTGCAGGAAGTCTATGAGATTTCAGGAGCCAGCATAAATATCTGTCTCACATATATCTTTATTCTAGTTAGGTATCACTCATTCATTAATTTATTCATTTATATACTTGCTTTATCTCTTCAGTGTCTGAGGAAGTTATTTTATTCTGCACATAGACACATCTGAAAGAGCACTGACTGGGGCTCGCACTCTTTAGCCACATTTCACTACTCCTGGGACCTTTAATCTTTCTTTGAGCTCTCATCTGTTCAATTACTTGAGTCTTAATAAAAGGAAATTATGAATGACATCAATAAATATGAATGAGAGTCAGTATAGAACTCACAAAGTGTAATGAAACTGTGTTTCTTACAAACACTAATAACTACTTTCTCTAAACTGATTCTCAGTCTACTTTCTTCTAATATCCATATTTTCACAGATGAATGTACAATTATTTGTACAGAAATTGAGAAACAGGAAAGGAATATATGTCATGTGCCTACCACATGACTTAGGTTATGTTAGGTCTTATTTACTTATACAACCTGGCAGGGTATTGTTATTATTCAAAATTTTAACTTCCATTCTATAGCGAAGAAACTAAGGAGAAGGAAGTGAATGGACCTGGTGGTGTTAATACATCTATTGATGGGTGACTCAGAGGCCTTTATGCTAGTAGCTTTCCATTATGCCTAACAAAGAATTTGATGTTACCATTTCTGTTTCTCTATTTACCTCCTATCTCTCTCTGTATTATGCCTTAACTCTTCTCTCAAATAAGTTATCATGATTTCTTTTTCTAGTTTGAATGAATCTTAAGGAAAATTCTTTGTCCTAGGTTTGAAATACTGATTTCTACAATAGTGACCCTCCCTATGCTATTTGCATTTGAATTAGTTACAACCTAAAAACTAGAATATTAAAAATTAATTGCTCATGTATACATATATCATAAACATATAACATATACACATATATATTTCATTCTTTCCTGAAAGTCTTTTCATATTGCTGTGAAACTGTATTGCATATATATATGCTATCTTACCAAGAGCAAAAGCAGTCCTCAAATAGGAGAAAGTTTTAAATAAGTAGAGATCAGAAAGATTTTCCATGACAGCATCTCTGCTTATGATTTTATTATCCCTAGTAAAGGGTTTAGTCAATAAATCCCTTCTGCTTGGTTGGGGGTTAGCTATTGTATCCCCAGGTAGTAATTCCTTACCACTTTCAGATATCAAAAGGAAAGTATTTTCCTTCAAAGTATTTGTGGAGACTCAAAATCTCTTATTTTATACTTTTTGTTTTAACTCACTGCTCTGAGAAGAATTACATGATGTAATCATAGTCGAAGAATGTTATTAGCACAGTCAATAAAAAGAGCACAAAGACACAATTTTATATCAGTGCCAACACTCCTTGGCTTTAACACAGGGATTACAACCTGTGTCACCTTTCTTAACACAGACACAGTGCCGGTCCTGTGTTTGCTGAGTGTGGTGCTACGGTGGGGACTTGGATTGAGTGTGTCCAGCAGAGGTGACGCCATCAGCCATGATGTGAGATGTCAAGCAGGGCTTCACGGAACTTTCTTCATGTGGTTTTCACTTTTCCTTTTCAAAACTATGAACTAAATAAACTTCTTTTCAAATTTTTATTAGTACAGATGTGCCATATATATGATCACATTTTTCCTGGGGAGTTGGTACATGTATGTATATACCCCGGTAAACTTTTAATCCTTTACTTATACACTTGTATCTATATCTGTATCTATATGTACATGCATAGATATCAAGAGAGACACAGACGTGGAGACAGAGATAGGAGAGATATATAGAGAGAGATAGAGGGATAGAGATAGAAATAGAAGAGAGATGGAGGGATAGAGAAAGAGATAGAAGAGAGAGAGATAGAGATAGAAGATAGAAGAGACAGAGATAGAGATAGACAGAGCTAGAGATAGATGGATAGAAATAGAGATGGATAGAGATAGAGAAAGAAGAAAGAGATGGAAGAATAGAGAGATAGAGATAGGGATAGAGATATACATAGTAATAGAGGAGAGAAAGAAGAGACAGAGATAGAGATAGAAATAAAAGAGAGACATAAGAGGATAGACATAGAAGATCGATAGAGATAGAAGGGTAGAGATAGAACAGATAGAGATAGAAGGATAGAGATAGAAGAGAGATATAGAGAGGTAGAAGAGAGATATAGAAGAGATAGCAGAGAGATAGAAGAGAGAGAGATAGAGGGATAAAGAGGTAGAAGAGAGATAGAGATAGAAGAGACAGAAAGAGGTACACATATAGATAGAAGAGAGAGATGGAGGAATAGAGATATAGAGATAGAGGGATAGAGATAGAAGAGAGATAGAGATAGAGGAAAGAGAAGAGAGAGGAGAGAGAGAGAGAACAAAATAGAAAACAGGTAAATGCTAAATACGGAGATCTTTAATGGATCGGGCACAAGAGATCAAAGGAGGGCAAAAAGAGGAGAGGGAGAGGGAATGGAGAAAAAAGGCTTGAAGAGGATAAGTATTAAAAATAGTGTTTGCAGGGCCAGGGGTTTAGCTCAGTGGTGTACGCACCTGCCTGGCAACTGCTGGGTGATGAGTTTGATCCCTAGTACTAAAAAAACAAAAAAACCAAAAATCTTTGCAAATGGGAAGGGCACTAAATTAAACATCTTTACAGTCACCCATCTTCCTTCTTTTCTCTCTTCTTCCCTCCCTGCCTTCATCCTTCCCTCATTTTTTCTTTCCTTCCTCTTTTCTTTTTTCTGTCTTTTTTCAGGAGCACATTTTGATAAGGGAACATTAGTTTGCATTGGTAGAAAGGGTATGCCATTTTTCTTAATTTTTAAAGCATATTCTTAAGAACACCTCATTCTGTCAAAATACCTTAAAGAACCAAAATGAAACCAGGAAGTCTTCATTATTTCCAAAGTTCTGAGGAGCTTGACTCTTTAAATGAATTCTAAAGTTGTCACTGCTTGAGCATTTTTCATCTTGTGATCATGAAGAGTATTTGATAAAAACTTCTTAGCCCATGACCACTGCATTGAGTTGGGCAGCATTTGAAGACAGAAATTCCACAAACTTGAAACAAACATCTTCTACTGCTAGCATCGTGCCACCTTTAACAAATTCCTCAATCTCTCGGGCTCTCAGTGTATTTAATTCTAAAAAGAGTGGGGCTATCAGACACGTAATGACCAAGACCACCTTCAACTATCCTGTTATTTATACATAAAATAAATAGGTCTCTTTTAGTTGTTAGATATTATAAAATATAATTAGTATCTAAGCAAAAGTCTCCCATAAAATTGTCTCACGTAAATCTTTTCAAACCATACTCATCACTTCTACTTTCTTTTTTAAAAATGGAGTTCCTAGCAAGTCATGGGCCACATAAGATTTCTTGTTATTAACGTGGAAAAATACGTTTGGAGGGTGCTTAGTGAAAAAACAAGTTGGAAATAAAATGTATTAATTTAAAGGTTTCATTTTACAAATGGAGACACTAGTGCTTTAAGACATTAAATTAATTTTTAAGGTACCATAATTAGTGAGAGCCCGGGAACCAAGATTCCCTGAGTTCCCATTTATTATACATTTACTTTCAATTTATAGCTTTACTATCTGGAATTTTATAAGTGACAAAAATTCTTAGTGCTAGACACTGTATGGGGGAATTTCAGGAAAAAGGATATAATTTTTTCCCTTAATATAAATGAAATTACCTTGTTAATATACTAAAATGATACTTTTTCTAAGCTGAAATACATATTGATATACTCAACATGATTTTAGTGGCGATTTAATTTGAATACAAAGATCAAATTTTCTTACTGAATAGACTATATGTTTATTAGATAAAAAGAATCCTGTATAATATGAAATACTTAAAGGTAAAAGTCATTCATGAACAGATTAATTAAAAATAGTCTGTTTAAAATGATGACTTCCAGGATGACTTCCATAAAGTCAGCATAATACTTAAACCCTGTAGTTATAAAAGGCAGTTATTTAAAAAATTACCTATATACTTATTGTCAGTTGATACTTTAAATTTCATGTTGTTTATTTCTATGTCCACATAATTAGATAATATCTAGGGATTACAAATATGGCTTTAAAAATAAGTAACTTATAACTAAGACTGGGGAAAAAAAGATTACGAATATTCTGAACTTGAGTGCTAGTCTTTAGAAATCAAATTGTAATGACGGATATAATGTCTCCTTTTGTACTACTGGCAAAGGCTTAGCTAAAAACATTTTAGGTGTTTGTGTGAATGTGTGTTCATGCATCTGTCTGTTTTTATTTGTACACTTGGAAAACTGATAGCTGAAAGCACAGTAAGAGGGAAATTTAACCAATTCTACTTAATTTCACTCTTTTAATAGAGTGTTTTTGTGTGTGTGATTTTGCTTTGATTTTTGTTTTTACCTTTTTTCACATGCAAATACTATCTATCAGTAATCCTATTCTTTAAAACACGTGAATGAGAGTTTCACTTAAAATATCTGTGATTATTTAAGAGCTATTTTATTTACTGGCAAATAAAAAGGCAATGGTGAAATAATTAACTTTCTCTTTAACAATACTCCAAACCCAGAACATTTTATTTTTACAATCAATAAAAATGACAGTGTGTAGAAAATCTGTGGGTGACCATGTAAGATATAAAAAGGGTACAACACAGATCATATAGAATTTCAAACTGCAAATTTGAGAAACTTAATTTTGGTGTGTAGATTTATTTCAGTGTTTTAAGTAACAGGTGTTGGCAACCAGCAGCGTTTCCCACAGTCCAGATCCAGCTTCCCGAGTGTCTCTATCACTGCAGTGTGGGCCAGGTTGAACACGTGCTGGTTTCTGCCAACTCTTCACGGGGTAAAAAGTGGCTCTCTAACCACAGCTCACTCTCCTGCCCACTGCTCCTTACGCTACCAGGTGTCCCGCTGCTGTGGTGAGTAAAACGACCGCTCTCCGTCCACCTGGAACTGGGACGCTGGTCTGCAGGAGCGGGCCTGGATAACGTGCTGTGGGTACTCCAGTGCAGCTCCTGACAGAGCAAACAGCAAAGCACTGTCCCCTCAGCCCAGAGCAAACACCAGCTACGTTTCACAGAAACAGCCTGCTATTTACAACGGATCCATGCCAAAATGAGGATCAGATTGAAGGCAGCACCACAAAAGAAAATGCTTTCCCCACGAGCTACTTGTTAACTGTTGTTTAAGCAGCTTTCACCATTTTTGAAAGGCCCCCAAATTTGACTTGACTGCATATAAAAAGGAAGAAGAAAAATATAGCAAGTATTTCTGTATCTATATGAACCACTCTGGAATTTTCTAAGATTAAAAAATAACTGACCTATACTTCTAAGTTTCTCATTTATAGCGTGTGCTGCCAAAGTCAACTGAGATTAGCCAGGTTCATGGTGATAATATTTTCCTTAAAAAGTTAATGTTTTTCTTAGAAATAAAGCGAAGTAGCAGAAAATAAAATAGACCTGAAAGTAATCATAATCATTTTTAAGAAAATCACATCTTGGAAAGAAGGTAATAAAGTTATACACAAGTGCTGAAATTTGTACCTTAAAGTAATTTGATAGATGATTCAGAGCTTGGAAAAAATAGATTAGAGTTTTTCACATATTCTATTTCCTAACTTTCCTATTGATGACTATGAAAAAAAAGTAAAGGTTAAAAAGAAGACCATGATAAATTGTCCAGGCCGTTCTGTTCTTTGTTGTTTTTAGTATAATTATTATTTATCTTTTATTAGGAAAGGTTAAGTCAAGGTGCAAATACATTTAGACACAAGAAAATGCTAATGTGATCACAAATTTTCTTTGTGAACACAATCACAAAGAAGAGTCCAGTGTCTTTCTTGCCATAGTCTTAAGTATGAGATGGTTCCAGCATCTTAGGAATCAATGTTTTTTTCATTATTTATAAATATATACAATACCCTTTTGAAAGTGTGTTTACTTCATCAGTATCATCATTTAGGATTACAAGCTCTTAAGGTCTTTATTTCTTCTTTTTTTCCTTTCTTTCTTTTTTTTTTTCTTGGTCATAGTGTCTCTCTACATAGCCCAGTCTGGCCTTGAAATTGCAGTGGTCCTCCTGCTTCAGCCTCCTGAATGCTAGGACTACAAGTGTGTGCCACCACACCCAGCTACAAACTCTTTAAATAGATAAAACGTTATAATATTCTCTTGCCTCATTTCCCCCAACTTTACTTATATAAATATTAAAATGATATCTAGTAGCTCACATTTTAGTCAGTGAGTTTAGATATTTAGATGTCTTTGGCAAAAACAATATATGAGGAGAACATTTTGATTAGTGCAAGGCCTCATCTCTGAAATTCTTTTTGAAAGGTTACCAAAAGCTCAAGAGAAAGCAATTAAAAGTCATGCCGGCACCCTGGCAGCAAACCTAAGGGTTCCTATCCAGTCTGTTGCCAAACAAAAGCATGCGAGTGTTAATTATGCAGGAGAAGATATTTCTGAGAGAGTTTGACACAAGTCTAGGCTGTGAATTATTGCCTTTGAAATGCCTTCATATTCTCCTGCATGGAAATTCTGGCCAAGGGAACAGCAAAAACAAGTAGCGAGCTGAACCTAAGCATACGGTCAGGTGAACACTCATAAAATGTTTATCAGCCCACACATAAAATTTTAAAATGTGCTGGACCATCTTCCTTCAGAAAAGAAGAAGGAAGCATAATAAATACAGGGTTATTTGTTATTATATTAAACTTCCAGGGTCCCTCCTATCCATCTCAGGGTTGGAAATATTAGAAGTCCCAAAGGACACACTCACCAGCAGGGTTTTTGAAGCCAGGAGCACATTCATCCCCAGCAGCCCTTCCTTCCCTATGTTTTCAAATATTTTCTACCCAAGGTACAGATTCACCTTGAAGAAAGGAAGCGTAAGCTTCAGGCCTTTCAATTAGAGACCTCTCTCCAGGTTTGGTGAACAGCTCAAGTCACGGCTTCGTGTGGGTTTTTTTTTTTTTTTTATGATTTTGTAAAGTTTCCAATATTAAGGTTTTTATTTGTGCAAGATCTTTTCTTAAAGGGGTTCTATCCTGAGCCTCAGTTTGGAGGAACCTGACTTCACACAAGATCTGTCCCTCTTGTACTTTCCCACGGTTAAAAATGTTCCACATAACTTATTTTTTTTATTAGAAATCTTACATCTTTTGCAGCTGAGCTCCACCGTGGAGGCTTTCCTGGAGCATCCTTTCTGGGGCAGGATGTCTACCATGACCCCATGACCCCAGGCAGGCACCAGAGCAGTTAATGTACTGCAAACCTCTTCAAAATTCAGTCAACTATCTCCTCTTTCTGAGGCTCATGTGGACAGATGCTACCGCAGCGCCTTACCCTTTTGCTTACTGTCATGGCCTCTGGAGCCGGTTTTAGCACTTAGATTGTCCACGGTTATTGGTGCCACTCAGATCACTCAGCTCTGTCTAGATGAGTCCCAACAACTTACACCATGAATATCAGCAAGATAATCACTGTAGTTCCGAAGCTTTCTCCTTGCTTCTGATCCATTGCACTTTAAGAACTGAACGACTCTGCCTTGTCATCAGGAAAAACTCCCATATGAATTTTCAGACAAAAGCTCTTTCTTTGAATATAGCCTTTTCTTCTTTCACTTCGCTGATTACCTTTCTCCAGTTCTGTTTTTTTTCTTTCTGCTGCTTCATTAATTTATTGATACTCTATTTTTCCAGAATGGATTCTGAATATAGCTTGATAAGGGTTTGAGTTTTATGTCAACTTTCTAGTTATGTCTCAAGCTCCTCTGAGATACCAGTTTCCTTAGCCTACAAAGGGGAAAATGCCTCCTTTGGGTTATTATTTTATTTTGTAAGAGTGCATGTGAAGAACCTACCTTAGCATTCAGTTCATAAGTACACAATGTTATTTACACAATGATATACAATTAGGTAAATGGATGAAAAAATTTATCTGTACTCCATGATTAATTGCACCACTGACAACATACCATTTTATTCCTTTAGCATCTGTATTATTTTTGCAACTACCTTACTGCTTTGCAATCAACTCTTGATGCCTTTTGTTTTGCTTTTCTTGGCTCAGAGTTTGCTTGGTAATACAGACCAATCATGTGTTCATGCCGAATGGTACCTCTAAAACACAGAATCTACATTTCCCGTAGTCAATGTTCCCTTACATTTACTCACTCCTCAGTAATCTTTGTTTAAATTTCTTAAAATGGCATTTTCTCCAGCTTTAGCCAGCTTTTCTCCTGACACTATCCTGCCACCTCACTTCTCTGTCAACAACTTTGTTCTCTGCATAACAGAAATGATAAAGTCTAAGTGTGTACAGATTGGGGTGCCCTTAGTGTGCCCTTAGTGTAGCCTGAACACTGCGATGCAATAGGGTACATGTTGGTACTCATCATTGCAACTGGACTAAAATGTCTCTTGAAAGACAACTAACTTTATTCTGTAAAAATGTTTAAAAATCCCAGTTCAAGTTTTGAGCAGCTGAATCATCTGAGAGACAAGTGCCATGGCTTCAGATAGGAAGGAAAATTATTCTAAGAGAGAAAAGAAGCTTTAGCTCTGGGAGGAAGCAGATGGCAAAGATAGACAATGGGGGAAAAAAGGGAAAACAAGAGTCAGTAAAAGACTACTTCTCTATATGGCGACCCCTCAGTCTAGTCCACCAGTTCTATTTTCAATCAAATCTACCTAATTCCAAAAGGCTTAGTGTGAGTTATTTTTGTAACTAGACACAGTTCAACCAACCGAAGAATATCAAATAGCCTAGTCTTTGGACCACAGAACCAGGGTACCTGATTCTAACCAAAAAGAAGTTGTTTGAGTGCCAGATGCATGCGAATTACATGTATCTCAGCATATCCAATGGGTTAAGAATTTTAAATTTTGTTTTTCTTCCAGGGAGGGAAAACAATTAAGTATGAATGTTGCCCAACAATGTCTATGATTATCTCTGGGAAAAGCAAACCAAATTGGTTGTGAATTAAACTTCCAATTTCTTTCCCCCTCTGATTTGCAGTACTTATTTCATCACAGTGTAGACTATTTTGCCACAAGAGAGAGAGGGAGGCAGGGTGTGTGGAATGCTAGCTTTGGCTCCTCAAGTGTACAGAGTGAAGTTGGTCCACAGTGATTCATGTACAGTGTCTGAGTTTAAACTGCAGCGCACAAATTAGCCTGTTTCCAGAAGCTTCTGTGACATCAGAGTTCTGAACTAAGGAGGGAACTTCTTCTCCAGGTACAAGAGGCAAGGGACTGAACCGCAAAAGGCCTGTGATTGGAGCAGGTTCTCAAGTGCAGAAGGCGCACAAAGGGAAACTGATGAGCAATCCCACCCCTGCCACTTCCGCGGCCCTCTTCCTCGTTCCCTTCGCTCGGGTAATCAGAGGATATTCTGAACCTCTGAACCTGCCATCAATCCTTATTGAAAATGGCACAGAACAACTTTCTCTCGAGCCCCCTCAGAAGCAATCAGTGCAGCAGGCTGGCCTGAACGTGGAGCCCCAGCAGACGAAGAGAGAGTTGTGAAATAAATAAATAAATAAATACATACATACATACATACATACATACATACATACATACACAGATTAAATAATCCACTGAAAATCTGAATAGAAAGCTGATGATAATGTTCCAATTCCATTATGTGAACGCGAAGGAACTGGCAATTGTGCTTGCTAGGTCTTGTACGGTAAAGAATGGGCTCTTTGATGAAATGTGTCCAGTAATTTCCAGTGGAGCTATGAATCTTGCAGCGATAATACGAACAAATAACCATCTAAATGATTTAGATAAAACACTCATTAACACCCTAAATCGATGTGTGTATCATCCCTAGCTTTCCCTCCCTCCCCTTTGTTTCTTTTCCTAGCTTCGATTTTCCTCTTTAATATTATTTAACAAAAAGGGAGATGGCTCTTCTGATTATTCAAAGAGGCTTTTTTGTGTGCCTGTTGGAAATTGCTTGAGTGTAGAATAATTTCATAAAGATCTGTGAAATGTTCTTAACTGCCAGATTCTCCTTCCACTTCCAGTGTTTTGATGGCATGTGTTGTTTCAGTGTTGTCGGACAGAGTTTGACAGGGCACAGATCCAGAACTGATCAGAAGTTTTCAGCAATGACAAGTACAGGGAGCTGTTTCAGGTGACCCAACATTTCCTGGCAGGTCACTTGTCTGGAGTCCCAAGACCGGCACTGCTTGGTTCCCAAGTGACCAAACTTTCCACCAAGTCACCAAGTCATTTAATAGGTCAGGAATGCACATAACGCGGACTCTGGTGTGACAACAAACTGTCACACAAGCCAAACTGCTTCGTCATCATTCGCGTTCTACTCAGCTATTACTCACTTTTGTGAATGTCACAAGATAAAAGAGATCCCCTGAGTGTATAATTAGGTTGCCTCCTATAGCAGACTTTGAGGATAAGAAACAGAGTCTTTTTCAAACTTTTATTTTGTGCCTAGAGTAAAAATTTTTAAAAAAGCATAAAATTGTCCCAAATATTTAAAAGCCACAGAAATCAGAAATTGATACTATCTTGTAATGAATTTCCATGCAATACTCACTGGGTTTAACTTATATTTTGTTCAGTTATTATTTATTGTCGATTTTTCCCTTTGCTTTACCAGTGAAGGCTGGGGATCAAAATCAAATTTTTTAGGAAAGATAAAGCTAGGCTCAAATCTCATTTGCAGCAGCTTCAGCAAAGACACTGTGCCACTCTGCTTTTCATTCTCTGCTTTGGTAAAATGGGAACAGTAGCATTTTCTCCTTACCCTGCTATGAGGGTGGAGAGTTAGAAATGTGAGAACCTCAGAGCAGAGCCTACCACGTAAATATGTGATCAATAAATACTAGGTCTAGTTCTGTTTGAAATTTTTGAAACATTTGTTAAACTTGTAGGGATCATTTTATCTTCAAGTATGTAATTACTAAATCCAAACACAGACACTACCCTCCCTGCTTTCTGCCTCGATTCTGACTCTATCAATTCCATTTGATCTTCCTAAACCATTAACTCTTGATTACAGGGAGTCTCTCAGAAGCATAAACAGAGGAGGCAAAACAGCGGCAGGGGCTCTGGCTTCTCATTGCACTCCCAGCAGGAACGCAGAAAGCATTCGATACTAAATCTCATTAGACTTGATGTCAAAAATCAAGATTTCCATGGTTTTGACCAGCAAACACAAATTGACACAACCAACAGAAGCCTGAATAACAGGCTACGACCTGAGAGATTGATGCATGGCCTTCTGCCTCTCTCTGAGAAGCATAAGGACTCTGGGCTATGTGTTTTATCTCTTTCAGTATTGGTTTACAGATCTGTAAAATCAGAGAGTTTATAGTAGAGTCTTTAATTCCCTTCCAGCCTTGGCAGTCCTTGAGTATACAATGACTTATGCATCTACATCATAGTATTATGGTGCATCTCAGGGATACAGGTTACCATGCTTACAGTTCATCTCCAGGTGCTAAAGACTGATCACCTGAGTATGTTTCTTTTCCGAGAATGCTGATTGAATGAGTTATGCAGAGAAGGACATCTATGATAGGGTAAGGAAAGGCAGCACATTAGCAAATGAGATGGAGGGCTATGCTACCCATATGATAGGGAAAGCCTGGAATGTCAGTGTAAATGTGACACGGAGCATTACATACTGAAATTAATACATTAACATTATTTTATGATTATTTCCAACTTCTACTTCCCCAATCTTGAGCTGGGAAGTTCTAAATATCTGTTTAGTAAAGAATCAAAATATTTTGATATATTCTAAGAACATAGGAGAACAAATGAATGTGATGTAACACTATATTCATATTAAAAAGATCTGTAATTTATAAAGACAGGTAATTCTTTGTTAAAATAAACCATCCACACTTCCAAAGTAAAACAGAAAACACTACTGTGAGGTATATTTGAAAGTGATCAATGTTAGGATAATGCTTGCTGCTCAGAGAAATTTTGTGCATGTAAGCTAGAAAGTAGTAGAAAATAAATTATCAGGACTGGTCAACTGGAATGACCAAGGCATTTTCTAGGCTAAATGTTCCAAAAATCACTCGATGGTTAGTGACAATATGATTATGCATCATATAAAGAGAGATGTACTAAAAAACATATCATTCAAGCTTGTCCCACTAAAATAAGAAAAAAGTGAAAATAAGAGAAAAGTATACTATAAAAATGTGGACAAATAAAAAGAAACGTGGACAAAAAATGGTTAAGCACTGGAAATGTTCAGTCGTCATATCTCTTCAGCACAAAAGGAAAACTTCATGCAGTCCTTCTGCCTCAGCCTCCCACATGCTGAGACTGTAGGTGACAGTCACCACATCTGGCCTATTGTAGAAATTTTTGTGAAGTGCTGAGGGCCTGAAATAACAATGGCAGCAGAAGAAACAAAAGATAGAAATTCAAGAGCTATTTATTAAGGTAGATCAAAACAAGACTTTATTTTGAATTGGGTCATTTAAAGGAAAGTAAGAGATTTTGAAATCATGTATTAAGAGTTTATAAGGCTTACAAAGAATCAGGAAAATTGGGAGAAATACCATTTTACAAACAAACTTTTTCCAACCTGTACCATGTAGAAATATTATAAAAACTAGGATTTTAAAAGGGTCTGAAAACACATCTCTTCATGTTTGTTCATTTTGAGGTTTCATTTGGTTTGGTATTTCTTTGCCTTCTTTCTGACCTATTTTAGGTCTGTTTCCATGGATCTATTCCAAACCTGTTATGATTTAGATAAAAAATATCTCCCAAAACCCACGTGTTTGAAGGTGGTGCCTGGGAGGGAAGAGGAGATCACGGGACTTTGGCTTAGCAGGGTGTATTGTTATTCCTGGCTCTTTCCTTTTGCTGTGCTTCCTGGTCACCACTCAGTGAACAGCTGTCATCCACTACGCTGTTTCTGCCTTGGAGCCAACCTACCATGGACTGAGTCTCCTGACACTGTGAGCCAACCTAAGCCTCTCCTCTTTTAAACTGCAAGTGCAGGAGCATTCTGTTCTGGCGATGCAAAAGCGTCTAACAGAGTGCCCAAGTCTCTCCTTCCACAAAGATATAGCTAACATGATTTTTCCTGCTTCTTATGCTTATTTGCTTTCACTTATTTTTTTCTTATAATGGTTGGTATTTTCAGTAGTTAGATAGGGGACACTCTAGTCTATGAAGTGTTTTAAAAAGAAGAGCCCCTTTTATTTCTGGCTTAGTAGACAAGAACAAAAGCAAACAAAACAACACACAAAAACTCAAGCATCATGTCAAGGATAAAATGTAGAAAAGCTTGACTTATTTGGGACCAAATGGAAAATCAATATCCTGAGACTACAATCATTATCATCACATAGCAGCTTTTGGTAGAATTAATATTGATCCTTGGCAAATTGCAACCAGAATAACCTTGTTATATCATTACAACCTTCTCCCAATGTACTACCCAGCTATGAGATGCTTCCTTAACTCGGGTCTGTTCTTAAGTTCACTCTTTTGAATTTAATGACAGGAGGAGAAAAAGTTCTGTATAGAAGGAACCCAAGAGGCTTGTGATCACTTTCCAATTAAATATATCTTGATACATATATTAATAAGAATACTGCTTAAGTAATTTATATTATGAGTAGTATAGTTCTTAAATAATATATAATAAATATTATATATTGTTTATAAATTAAATATGTATCATAACATATTTCTTAAATTATATAAAATATTTCTTAATATACATATGCACAAAATGTTATTAGTCTGGAAAGTCTTTCTATGGTAAGGCAGTTTTATGTTAGAAGAAGCTTACAGATGATTTACCTGAATCTTACTATCATTGGAGAAACCAAGCCTAATTGATATGAACAAGGCTAAAGTGTGAATCATGGAGTTGTACCCAAAATCTGAGATTCCTGACCTGCAGTTTAGTTACTTTTATCCCTATTACTATTAAGTGAATGAAGGATGCTAGTTCTATCAGTGGCACAAAGTAAAAAACTACTTAAAATAAACAACCTCCCTTCCTCAGCCCTTTTGTTAGGTTAGGGACCTGACCTCTGCATATCACTACTGAGATCCAAACCCCACAAACCCGCTGTCACTTGTCATTTGTTGTTCCCTACACTCTCCATTGCTCAGCTTTCTTAACTCTTAAAATGGGACAACCTGTGTTGTTATTCATAGGACTTTGTGAAATAAAGTAAAAATTCGAAGCAGTTAAATTGTTTCATAAAGTAAGAGGTGATTATTTTGATTTAATAAGTATAAAGACAAACCCGATTGTAACTCTCATCTTTTCAAATGTCATCATTAACAATGACATCATTGCTTCTGCTCTATCATTTTGCTTAAATTTATAAAGTTTTACAATTATTAAAAAGCAAATTTGGCATAATTTCATAAATCCTCTGATATCAAAGATTTGTCGGTGGTGGATAAAATTCACAAAAATCTTAAAGGTAATTTCGTTCTGTGTGGTAGTCTTATTAAACATTAAAATTACAAACCTTTACCTGAAAACAAAGTGATATTGCTGAAAATTAAAATATATAGAATCACATTTTCTTAGCAAGTGAAAACGCTCAGTTTATATCCAATACTTTAGAAGCTTACTAAATTTTGAGTACAAATATAAATGTATAAATACAATCACTTAGTAGGCAGACAGAAATGGATCTAAATTGTGATAATCCACCCACTTCCCCGAATGCAGAGCTACAATTCCTCTGTCATCAACTTAATCTGTATCACTGCGTTAGGTGAGCTTATGTGATTTTTTATTTTTATTGACACATAATTGTATATACTCATGAAATTGTATAATCTGAAAGAAGTGGGTGCACTTAAGCTCTTAAATTTTCATCACAAATGCCTACATGATTCTTCAATACCATGCTTTCCTCTATAAAAATATGTTGATGCTTTCACATTAAAGCTAAAATATCTCCACTATCTCAGTTTACTTGTGTTTTATTCACTGTTGTTGCTCTTACATCTAACTCATTATTTTAAGTAAATATAAATCTAAATGATTTAAAAGAAAAAAGACAGTTTTCAATCTTAATGATGCAGAAAATTAAAAACTGTACTGAACATTTAGTTGAAAATATTAGATAATACACAAATATATTTAGAAAACAAAAGGGCCAGGTAGAACCTAGAACTAATTGATAGGCTGTATATACAAGGGGGAAATAGTTTTAAGTTTACACAAAAATAAAATATAACCCGCAACTTAGAGCACTCTGGTCAGAAAACAACCTCTCTGACCTGTACCGAGCAGCTCCGGAAGTCGGACTGCGTTAAATCAGAGAAGTTTGTGGAAAGCACTACTGCTTCTCCTTCTGCTTCTGCAGTTTCTAGTAAAATCTTGCAAAGCACAACAGGAACTTCAGTAACCACTGACCTCCAATATCCAGAACTCAGTTAATAACCGAGATTCCCTGTTTTTTTTTTTTTTTTCCTTGCTTCTAACCTAGGAAAAACTAGAGGAAGCCAACTATGGACATCAACAGTTAATTTCTAATCATTCTCCCTGCAGCTTCCCCAGGCTCTGAGTCTCCCCCACATCAAGTTTTTCCACTCTGTGCCTTTAGGTTTCTGCCCAAACTGAAGTGATGGTGGTTGACTCTAACAATAGCAACCCTTATTTGGTTAATCTTGATTTCCATAGTATTGAGGACCCACCATGCTAAGTAGCTTCTCACATTCTTTAGTTTACATCATGCTAGAAGAAGTGCTTTGGGCACATTCCTTCGGTAAAAATGTTTGGGAGACTAGTAAAAGTGTATCTACCAACATACCCGCACTTATAAAACACATGAGTAATCGTGAGCACAATTTGTATTTGCTTCCACCTTTTTTTTTGACAAGTATCAATAATGTATTTTGAACTGATTCACTACCTTATATAATTTACTAAAATTCATATGGAAGTTAATAACACTACAGAAGAAATAATTTCTGTAAGCCCTTTGATACTGAAACACATTCAAAGAGATAACACACTTGCCAAGTGGTCATTCCATTACCAGACTTTTCATAGATAATGGGTATAAAATGTAATAAAATGTGATTATTTATAATATATGATATTGATGAAGTACAAATAAAATTTGGCCAAATCTCAAAAGACAGTAATACTTCCTTCCTTATAAATACAGAAACTGCCTAACATTCATAACAGATAGGAATTGCTTTGTTTACTTCAAAGATGAGAAAATAAAGTTGTAATGGTTTCCTGCTTTATATAACCCTAAATAAAACTTCTAGGTTAGTAAGGAATAAGGTTTATATTTTTAAAATGAGCTATTGTTTGGTTTCAACGATTACCAGATACGCTTAAATTTACTTTAAGATGTTCTCATAGTACATAATTCAGCCACAGAATCTAAAATTCAATATGCATGTATGTATGTATGCATGCATATACATATGTATGTATATGTACACGGGTGATAAAAGGCTTTCCACATGCTATTTAACTGATCTATCACATTGTCAGCTCATCTTAAGCCGCTAAAGTTGAAGGAATTTATAATCTAACTATGCAATAACATGACTCAGTCTTGTGGAAAATAAAGGGGGAAATAGCAGCTACATATCAGAAATTTCCATAAAAGAAACATGAATCCAATTTTTTGTCCAAATCATGACAATCTGGATACATAATAGCATTTTTAAAATATCTAAAAAATAGTGTTATTAAAGAACAATTTTTTAAAAATCACAATTTGGGGCCGGGGATTTAGCTCAGTGGCAGAAGTGCCTGCTTTGCAAGCATGCAGTTGTGAGTTCGATCGCTGGTACAAAAAAAACAAAACAAACAAACAACAACAACAAAAAAAACCCAAAACAAAACAAAACAAAAAACATTCTCTAAAAAAATCACAATTTGTTTTCTATGAACTGAAAAAGTAAAAATACATTCACAGATAAGGTCATTTAAATAAATGTGTAATTAAAGAGCAATACTAACATCAAATAAGATCTCATGTGACTTCTGGTATTCTCATTACTTCCATTTGTTTAGCTTAAACTTTGATTTAAGAATACTTTAAATTTAACATCATACATTAAAGAGAACAAAATTGGGAATTTATGAATTCTTGTAAAAAGAAAGGTTCAAAACTTTATAGTATTTTGCTATTATCTTGGAATTTCCTGATTTTAATCAAACTTGAATTTTTAACTTAAAATTCTGAATGCTGAGGTATAATTTGGTCATTTTGCAAAGTGGAGAGGGGAGGAAATCTGTGCCTCCTTCACACACCTCCTCTACATAGTTTAAAAACTTACACTTCCCGGGAAGACTTCTATTCATTATCTACTAGTGAATTTAGTTTTTAAAATCTTTTAGTTGTCTGCTTTCCATTGGGCATATGATAAAACCTTCAGTCTGGGCTACAGTAATAGAATTTTTCATAGAAAAGAATAATTAATTGAGGTCCCTACCTTTACCTCTTTCTATATTGGAACTTTTAAGTGAAAGTAGAGTGGTAAAAAGTGTGAACAGATGCATTCTGTAAATAAATCACGCGAAGAATTTATCGGAGTACACACGTCCTAGACAATGAGGTGATCCATGCTAAGAAATACAATCAAACCATGAATATATCATGTTCCAAAACTTCAAAGCCATATTAGACTGTGGGACAGACAGACAGCTATGTCAGAAATCAGCATTCCCTCCGGCCAGCTTGGAACAGTAGTCAAATCACCTAGCTTCTCCAGAGGAGGTTTTCTTATTTTTAGAAAGGTGATGGTAGTAATGGGACCTGGTGGGATTCTTTTAAGGATCAAGAGTGCTACCACATGGGTGGTGAATAGCCAACAGTAGGTATTTCCTTGTTATTGCTGTCTCTCTGGGGTCAAGCAAGCAGCCACCATGGAGACGGAGGTGGTGGGGGAGACTCAGAGGGGAAATCGCTTCCCAGAAAAAAAATGGTGCCATGGTTTGCACCTGATCCATGCGAGAAACTGCAGAAATGAATGTACTGCTTTCTCATGCTCCATGAGAGCCCCGTCACAGCACCTGTCACCCTGGGCACGGCCTCTCCATGTATGTGACACTTTCATCATCCTGGACACTGCACTAAAGCAAGAATCAAGTCAAAATTTACTGAATCTCAAATACAGATTAGTGCTACTCACGCAGACATACTGAATGAATGTGGAGTGGATGATAAATGAATTTTTAAAAATAAACAGATTCGATGGCTATTAGAGAAGGATGGTAGTTACACGGGGCGCTGAATATTTAAAATACAATGTAAATTCTTTTCAAAATTATTTTGGAACTAAAATTTGGTTCAGTGGTCCTTTTAATATAACTGATTTAGTTCCAATGATTATATTTTGTGTTTGTGTCAACCTGATAGAAAATATTAAATGCTGCTTCAATGAGGGTAAAGTGCTTACTAGCATTAGGTCTTGATTCAAGGAAAAAACAGTAGAAAGTCTGTTTTATAAGAATTCTCATTATTTACATGCATATAATTTTATTTATTTAGTTTTTAAAAAATTAACTTTAATTAACCTAAAATGGAGGTGATGTTTGACATGTTGAAGATATTTCAGAATACACATTGTATTGTCCATATTAGCCTCACAAACTAATATCTAATATATATAAATTCATATATATACACACACACACACACATATATATATGTATGCATATATTTGATAAATTATACATATCTTTTGTGGGAATGGTATGCTTTTATCTAGAACTCACAGTGATTATAATTATGCAGGTATTTTGAAATTGTAATACTTAGAATTAACTGTAGCATTTCACAGGCATTTTGATTGTGGTGCTTAGAATCAAAGATAATCTAGTACTTCTACATAATTACTTCTTACCCTGTTTGAGTCAATTCTTGCCCTGGAAGTGTAGATGGGCGGAGGGATGTTGAACGCCTGGGGCACGAGGTACTCCTCAGCATCCATCATATCTTCCAAATCCTCTTCATCCAAGAGATTCTGGAAGAACTTGCTGTCATTTGGACTAGGAAGCTTCATCCGATCATCACCCTGAAAGATTGTCCATCAGATACACAAAAAATGATTTTTCCCTTCATCTTAAAATATGTGGTCTCAACAGCAAATTTATGTAACAGCAAAACAAATTGCTAAAAAAAATTCATGTACTCATTTCTGATTTCAAAAAATAATTGTTTGGCACCTCTAGTGGCTATAAAGAAGCTTATAACATGTTTGGGTATGACAAGGTAAGATAGAGAAATATAATACAAGACGAAGTGTGATAAATGCCATTAGAAAGTAATAAAAAAAAAGGCTGCTACAGAAGTTTTAAAGTAGGTGAAATCCATTTCACATTTAAGAGTAATGGTTCACTGTCAAGATGGTACATGGGCTGAGACTTTAAGAATAAGTCATAAAGGACGATCTAAATCAATCTTTATCATATGAGGTTGGTTTGATGCTATAGAGTTATCAGGATGTAGAATCTTCACAATGGTTTCTGTAATGTAATAACTTCATTGTCAAAGTGTTAATGATAAAAATCATAGCATAACTGTCAAAGAAACTAAATCATTTTGGGTAAGACACCAAAACCTTCATTATATTCCTTCTTATTTTATTTATCTTTAAATAATTTGTTTTAGCTTTCAAAGTCATACTACTTTTAGTCAACAATTCCAGCTCAGGAAAGTTAATTTTGAGATAAAACATCTAACAATCGTTATCTCTGAATACCTGGCTTTTATCTTCATGTCAGACTATTGATTTGAAGATAACGCTCACTTTGTTTTAATGAGGAAACATTTAGTGTATCCAAGGTCCACTTGTTTATCATTTAAGTGAAAATAATCATAGAGAAATTATTACAATTATCCAATTTATTGATCTCGTGTTACATGTGAAATGTTCTTTTGCCTGTGGTTTAATTCTTGGTGTGCTGCAGTTCATATGAGTCCATTTATTGCTGGGATACTGCATGTCTCCCCAAACAGACCAAAACATGTTTGCAAATGTTTTTATTAAAAATTAACTGTATATATTTTTATATATCGTAAACTTTTAAAATATATTTATTTGCCATTGTATGTCTCCCTCTGAGAAGTGTCTGTTCATATCAGATGCTCATTTTTGGATTGGGTCTTTGAATTTGGAGGGTCTGATTTTTCAGTTCTTTATATGTTTTAGGTATTAGGCTGTTGATTGAAAACCAGCTTGCATAAATTTTTTCCCCACTGATATCACATTGTCTCTCTGGTGTGAGAAACTGAAAATGTAAAAAAAAGAACAAAGACGTGTGAGAGATATTGTGGAATTAGAAGAAACGACTCAAAAGGAAAAGTGAGCTAGGGAGGGGAAAGGAAGGAAGAGAAAGAAACAAATGAGACAGAAGGCTAAAATGAAAACTGAGCTTTGTGAACAGGAAGGGGAAGGGGGTTAAAAACTAGGGGATGGGAATAGAAAAAAAAAGAAGAATCAAGATACATCATCTACAGGTACAAATTCCCTATAATGAATGTGGTCATTATGTACATCCAAATAGTATCAATGAACTTAAATAAAAGAGAAAATTGGCAAAAAAACCCATTTAAAAATATAAATATACTGAGTTTTAAATCCATTTTATTGAAGTATGAACCAGAGTAAAACACAGTCTCTGACTGTGGAAGATGAAGATTATTACAGTGAATGTGACTTATCAACAAGGCTAATAAAAGGGAGAGTGCTACCAACTTTGTCTGGGGACATAAACCTTTATGTGTGTACAGTAAGTGTAATTATCTGACTGTCCAACAGCACTGTCATGTGAGTTCTAAGGGAAGACAGAGGTGGTTCTGAGATGAAGTTAAAAAAGTTCCTTTGCTCAAGGTTTTCTTCGTGATAATTTGCTTAGTCAATATGGTAGGGTTCATCTCCATAGCTGTCAAGCTTAGTCATCCATGTGATGCAGTGAACTGATGACTGTAAAGGTCTTAAAGCCAAATGAACAGACCTGAATAACTAGGTATCTCTGAGGGTCTCGAGCCATCCTTGAGAATTCAGCAGCCAGTTCTTTGAACTTAGGTCTACTGTCCGCATCAATCATCCAACCTGGAAATGTTCACACAACAAAAGGTATCAGTACATATATAGTTAGAAAAAAGAAGCAACATTTTAATTTTGTGAGAACTTTGGGCAAAATGTGAAAAAATACTCTTCATGTAAATTATCTGTAAAACAAAGAAAGCTAGTGAAAGAAACACTCCAAAAGGTAAGGCTCCCACTCAAACTGTGGCTCTTCATACCAAAATATAATACATGCCATAAAACAACAAATATAATTTTTGTTTTGTTGGCACAATTTTAAAATTATTGTTCTTCTTAGAAAATAGAACCCAGGCTATGAGGCCTCTGTTGTGGGTGCTTTTCATTATGGGGATAATTTTTCAAAATTTTATGTGATGGCTATAGATACGGAAATTGTAATGTAATTCATCATCTTATATCTGGAATGGCACTGGAGGAGAAGAGGCGTGCTTGTCACAGGGTACACTGCCATATAGGTTAAGAAAGAAACTGAAACCAACTTTCTCGTATTACCTTTTCCTGTCATTGGGGCAAACAGTGAAGTAGAATGATTGGTAATGTTTATTCTGCAACAGCCATTAGCTTATCTGAGTACTAGCCTTTCCAGCATAAAAATGGCATCAGCAGCATTTTTGTATTATTATTATTATTATTTAGCTGGGATCAAATTTAGCTAGATCAAATGTATCTTATCTCCTTAGGTTCTGGTGAATCGATGAAATGACATGAATAAAAGCGTCACATTTTCTTGGTTTTTATTTTTTCTTTTAAAGCAGATGATCCTCAGTTAAAGTATTAAAACTCCAGGTTGGACAGGTAAAACTTTTCATAGTTTGCCTAATAAGACAAAATGTATACCTAGTTTTACATCATTTCATATACAAATCATGTCCTATGCTGGTTATGGTATCCAATTACATAAAGCATGCATATCTTAAAGTTCTATTCCATAGACATACACCAAACAATGTTTGGTTCAATGAAGCTATAAAGTTTGTTCTTCCTTTCCTGAGGTTAACTTTTATTCCTGTTTTGAGAATTCTTTGGGTGTCATGTGTAAGTAATGTCACTTTTTTTCCCTCCTAACAAATCTCAAACATTCTATATTCTGTACACATCCACTTAAAAATGTTTATTAGTGCTAAAATGCCGAGAAAATCAATGTTTCTGGGGCTACCAGAGCAAAAAAAGGTTAACTTCTTAGGAGGCATCTCGTTCTTGCTTAGTAAATGTTGAGTAAATAGAACTATACTTAGGGAAAAGGGCACGCTGACCTGAACTGCAGAGAACATTTTTTATTCCCTCCCTCACTGTCAGAATGTATCACACTTGTCATGAATATAAATTGGAGTAGACCTGGGTCCAAAGTCTCTTATTAATAAGATGCCTATTCACCTTTACCAGTTTGTTTCTTTGCTAACTCTGTAAATCCACATGGGAAAATCCAGATTATGCAAGAGAGATCGCCATGTGTTAATCTCACATAAATTAAGTCAGAAACTCCAGAGATTTTCCTAATTCTATTTAAATTAAGGGTCTGGGCTTCCAAAACACATCTATAACACATATGTGTCTGGGGCATAGAAAGGAATGAGAAAAGTAAGAGACTTTGATATAAACAAATGGTCATGTTGACAAAAACTAAACGTTCAGATATTTTAGTTCCATGTTGTTATTTCTGCGTATTTCTTACTTTCCACCTTGCCCTGCTAATTTTCTTTTGACTAAAACTGGTCAACACATTTCCATTTAATTTGGGGGGTATATCAGTTTCACGTTTTCTTTTTTCATATTTAGATTGTTCATTTAGTCTGATTTTTCCCCAAAAGATTAGTAATGCTAGCATTAATAACATTTATCACTAATGTTATCATGACGGTATCTCTTTGGGACAGACAATTTGACTATTGTAAGAATTATAAGAAAAAGAATACTAAAGGCATGTAATTTTGATTTTGTAGCATAGAAGCTATATTATTTGAATAGTAGTCACATAACCATAGGTGTTTTCATGGTCAATTCACAATGATTGCTGATATGTTAGTTTTATCAATATGGAAAAACATTATAGAGGTAGCCTATACTCTCATTGTAATAAGAATGGTGAAGACAGACGATAAAACCATTTTGCAAGCTTACATTTGACCATGACCATGTAGACGTCAATAGTGCAGATGGGAGGCTGAGGCAAACGCTCTCCTTTCTCTAGTAAGTCAGGGATTTCTCGGGTGGGAATTCCATCATAAGGTTTTCCCCCAAAGGTCATCAGTTCCCATATAGTGACTCCTAATTGGAAACAAAATCCTCACGTAAGCATATTAACAGTGAAGTTTCAACAAAGAATTTCTATGGCAGTGAAATAAAAGAAATCACTCCCTAACAGTGAAACCAAAGAAGGTTGAAGACACTCTTCAGATTCCTGTATGCATCACACCAATCGCAATGATAAAACTTCTGCGGGCCGTAACAATTCTCTTACTATTGTCTTGGAATTTTCATGCATAGCAGAGAAGATTTAGAGTGGTTATTAGAATTCAGACTCTGTTCCTTATGTCTACTCCTAAGTAATGCTAATGTTTGCTGATCCAATTTATGTTTCACTATACCACATTACAGCCCATAATACAAGTCATTTACTGTCTATATATGTGTTCAGTACCAAATAAATATGGTTCCAGGAAAACTATAGTATTGATTGTTTTCAAGATTAGCCTCTTTGCTATAAAAGCACTAAAAGGCTAACCTGGCGCTCTGCAATGACTGTCATACATTACAGGAGGGAATGTAGTTGTCTTTTTAATTAGCAAAAAGAAAACAAGTGAAACAAACATATTAATTTATTAGCACATATAAAAGCCTGAGTGAGGTCAAATCTTTACATAAGATCAAATACAGATGAGGTGGGTATCCCAAAAACATTAAGATTCAAGAATAGATTATTCCTTAGATAAAAAGTGACTTTCTAGAACCATTAGAATACTGATTTTTTTCTCGAAAAATACCCTCATTATTATGCAAATAGACAGTTTTGAAAATAACGATTCTGATTTAAGGATTAATATATGTACTAGAGATTGCTTCTTGAAATAATCGCATAATTTAAATAATAATTTTTTAGGAAAAAAAATTTAAATTGGAAATGCATAGGTGGATATGATAATATTACAACATGAGTTTTGGTGGCTGCATATGTACAGATCTATTTTAATATAAAACCAATTAATTATGGCTACATTTCAACTACTCTCTGCAGTGGATTATTTATATTGAAGTTATAATTATCTGAAAATAAAAACATATACCTTAATTAAAAGTACATGTGAACTTCAAATTATCCTTCATAGTACAATCATTAACAATTATCTCAATATTTTGTTAATATTTCATCCGATGATTTTTAAACACAATATAAGCCTGTAACTTATAACCTAATTTTACTGATATTTCTTAGTTTTGCATATTAAGGAACTACTTCTTAGAACCAATGACTGTAATTCAGAGTCCTTGACACTGAGACAAGTTGAAAGGTGGCTGATTCTCTATTTCTACTTACTCAGTTAGACTTATGGAATACATATTTAATAGAACATTTTATTAACTCAAGCAATTATAAAAGACAGAACACTCTCACATCTTTATTAGGACTACCAAAATAAGTAACATGTAAAGCAATTACAAGTCAAAATAAAAATATAATGAACAGAAGCATATAAACACAAAGGATACCTTCAGAAAAACTAATTCACCTTTAAAACCTTCATTGCAATTCCATTTTCTATAGATATATCATAGCTCTTGCATCATTATGTAAATATGAAGATGTGACAATGATAATTTCCTATAAAAGTATATTGTAAACCAGAGTGTGCAGTTTTCTCTGTTTGCTATATTCCTTGCAATCAGAGATGGCATATCACAGGAAGCTTTGACTGTGTTTTTGAACATGTGTTGATGACCAGTATTTCAAAACAGTGTTTGATCTTTTACTGAACAGCTCCTGGAATTTCGCAAGTGATCATGAAGAAAACTATTCTAGTCTGTGTAACATGATTTTTTCCAAAAGATAAAATTTACTGTTCAAAATATAACTGTTGTGCAAATATTTGCTTGTTTTGAAGTCATTTAAAATTAATTGCTGCAATTATCACATCTAATTCAGGGATGCATAAGTACAAAAAAAAAGAAAAAACATTTAAGTATAATATATACATGTATTGTAGTACATAAATCTGTCATAAAATATATACATCTATTGTATCTTATATTTATGCTATTCTATGCCATGAAATATATAAATGCTATGTATGTGCTAATTCATATCATATATCATAATGCATATATTGGTCATATAATATAGATCATAGATTTCCTTTTCTTTTTATTCTTTATAGTACTTTAACAATGAAGTTATGAAGTTATGTCAACCTTTTATTCTGATTTTTTAAACTTCAAACACATATTTTCTGCTTCTAAGATGAGTAGAATATGTGTGGTCATCTTGGAAATTTTAATACCTCCTATGGCATATAAAATAGGAATCTAATTTATTGAAATGTCTAAAATAATTTTTTAAAGAACATGAGTTTTTTAAAAATAAAAGTTGTAAGGATGGAAACACACTTTACTGAAATGTCTAAATACTTTTAAAGATAATGAATAGATTTTCTAAATTAAAAATGTATGTTATTTAACAATTAGTTAAGTCTTTGTTCTAAAAATAAAAAATAGATACAATTGAGCTTGAATTTGGGAAAAATAAATTATACCATACTTTCAAATCTCAACACCACCCATTTTATTTAAATGGGCACTGTGTTTTATTTGCAATAAATAGGCGCTTTATATTACATTTTTAAACTTGGAAAAGGTATTGAATCTTGTCAATTTGTAAAAATGTAAGTAGTTAGTTGCTAAGTGATTGAGTTAAACATTAATGAAATAAGTGTTGTGATAAATTTAATACTTGGGTATGGCATTATTGACTCTATAACATTTCTGTCACTCCAAAGGTAATTTTTAATTTAAAATTAAACTCGATTATTAGATTTCTTTCTTACATCTTCCTTTTCTTTATTTTTGCTATTTATAGTAATTGTTTATTTTTATGACACTAGCCTCTATATTTACTATGGTAGAACAGAAATTCACTTCTGTCATTTACCATTCACTGCATTCACAGTTATGTTTTCAAAGAGTTGTTGAAAATATGGACACAAAGTTATATGCATCTGTTCCTAAATTAAAACCTTTTTTTCCAAAATAATAATCAGGTAAGTCGGGCTGGGGATTTAGCTCAGTGGCTTAAGTGCCTGCCCGGCAAGCGCGAGGTCATGAGTTCGATCCCCGGTACCAAAAAAAAAAAAAAAAAAAAAAAAAAAAAAAAAAAAAAATCAGGTAAGTTGCTAGCAAACCAGAGCTTATAGCAGACCACTTAGAAGGGATATCGACATTTCACATTTTAGCAAATCAGGAAATACAAAAAAGGCAGATAATAATGTTCTTTCAAGTGTTAAGGGGCAAGCAGAGTTAATTCTTTTAAGAAATAAAGGATATAAATAAGTATTTCCAACATAATAAAGTACATACAGCTTGAAATAGTTGAAATAAACAAAAAATATTTATTTTGCCTTGTATGTCTCACTTGATAAGGAAAATTACTTTACCATAGCTCCAGACGTCACTCTGATGAGTGAATTTCCTGTAATGTATACACTCCAGTGCCATCCACTTAATCGGCATCTGTAGAGAAATCAGTTTTACGGTTACATAAACATCATTTTTATATTTTTAAATATTACTCTCTGATCAACCTCAGTTGTATTTTTGATTTTGTATGTAAAGATACAATTTAATTAGAATTTCTATTTTCCAAGGTAGATATCAATTACATTGAAATTTATAAATTCATAGTCAATTAACCCAAAGATACATTTGGTTTTTGGAAAAAGCTTCACAAACATTAAAGAAGTAAAATAGCAAGCAAGATAGCAACAAGTTTCTATAACCTTAATTAATGCCTAGTATTTAAGTTGGACCCACAATGTCAAAGCTGAACATCAAATACATATGCTTCAAAAAATGTATCCATATTATAGTTTTTCTTAAACAAATGAGATTTCTTACATTTTTAATTATCCCTGTTCACCTTTGAACACACTTTTCTGCCATGACTACCATGAATTCTTCCTACATTTGCCCCCTCATCTTTGCTCACACTACTAAATTCATTAAATTGTGACTCCCAAAGTGAGCTTTGCTTCATCCCCCAGCCACAGCTGACCTCCCTTGTCTTGGTTAGCCAGCATTGAAAATATTTACCATTTCCAAAATAGGAACTGGTCTATAAAAGAATGTGAGAGGATCAGCACAAATTCATCATCACTGCAAGAAAAACAACTCAACCCACACACCCTGCTGCTGATGGGTCAGCAGAATGCACTTCAACTGGAAGGGCAGCATTATATAGCTAGAAATATAATTAGATTCTATGGAGTAGAGGTAAACACTTCTACTTAGCAGCTGAAAGCTTAAACAAAATAGGCCTTTGAAGTCATGAGGTTGGCTGTTCACAAGGTGACACCAAGGTAACTCTAGGGAAGAATCATGGGACTCAGTGAAAGAGAACAGAAGACACATTGAAAGTAATTTCCCTATGGGGAAGGAGTTAGCAGACTTTATGGACTACAGACATTGTGTTAAAGAAGTAAGTTTAAATCACTGGTTGCTTGATAAAGACTTAATAGTTACCAGGCATTTAAAGCTACAATGAATCTTGCTTCAGACAAATCGTACAGCTGTATGTTCCTAAGACAAGTGAAGTCATATGATTTATAACTTCTTCTGTGCAGTCTCTACTGCAATGGTCTCTACTGCAATTTGGTAGCAAACAGGCATAAGAAGCTAATAAAATCAAGGAAATCCCAGATGATTCCTCAAAACGGAAAGTTTTTTTATAGAAAGGTTTTTGTTAGTCTTTCCTTGGAATGAAATTTGAATCTATATAGTTGAATAAGCCCTGAGAGTAAAAAGTTAATGCTAAGCATCTGAAATCCTATGACCAGAGAATGTTTGCATTACACATTTGGATGCCTCATGATAAACAATGCACATGAACATTTCATAACATGTGAATATCCCTTTTTTTTCTTTTTTCAGAACTGAGGATGGGATTCAGAGCCTTTGTGCAGACCTCCAGCCCCAAGCATTTTTAGCACTGATTTTGAGATGGGCTGTCCTTCTGTGATCCTCCTGCCTCAGTCTCCCAGGTTGCTTATGGGCCTGTCCCACCACATCTGGCTTAATCTTTCTTTTTCTTAAAATAACTTGGTCAATCACTGTTGGGAAAGATTGCATTTGTTCATTTCACTTGAACTACCTTGCCCTAAGCTTTTCTAGGTTACTAACGAGATTGCTGCATGGAGACTAACCTAATTGGTTAGCTAAGAATTGCAAGTTAAACAATGGGTTAATGAAGATGTAAATGGTATGCACTGAGCCATAGGCTTGAAAAAAGAGGCTGAAATTGGAAAATTAGAAAGGTAAATGAGGAAGTCGCTAAAGTAGCTTTGCCCAACCCTCTCTGCTAAAGCAGCTTGTATTCCAGTGAGGAGTTAGATAATGATCAATGAAGGTAAACTATACATTATGATGAAAACTAAAAATTATCAAAAATCATACCCAGATAATTGGAATCCAGAATACCTGGAGTAGGAAAATACCTAGTGTACAAGTTAAATAGAATGGTCATCTTTCAAATGAATTCTTGGTAGTAGTTAAACTCTCTACTCCTTGAGAACCTGCGCCTCTCTGTAGGAGTAACTCCTACTGATCTTAGGAGTAACTCTAAGATCAATAGACCTATTGATCTTAGGATCCATGGGTCTCTTTCTATGGCCCTGTATTTACATTTCAGTTCATAAATTCCTAAAGATTTGTCTACTTCCTGTTACAGCTACTCATATGAAGACCACCTGGGTCCAGTGTGCAACACCGTATTTTACCTACCTTTGAGAAACAAAAGGTGGACATTTGTTTTATTTTTTGACCCTTGGCAAGAAAATCATAAATAGAAGTGAGCATTATAATCGAAATCTTAAGTTCACTGGTTTTCTCCTAAGAATTACAGGAAGATAAGAGGATACACAGACATCATACCACACCTTCAAGAAGCGTTCCCACAAAGGATACCTACCTTTCCTCCATCAGCATTATACTCTTTTTCATCTCCTTCCAAGAGTCTGGCCAGTCCAAAATCTGTGATTTTCACATGGTTTGGAGACTTCACTAAGACATTACGTGCTGCCAAATCACGATGAACAAGTCGTCTTTCTTCCAAGTACATCATTCCCTAAAAAAACCAAGTTTTACAAACAAAAAAATCTAATTAATACCTAAGTTTTTCATTTTCCATAATATCTTTGCATTTTTTTCATTTCTTTTGAAAGAAGCCAGAATTCTAAAATATTTTTAAGTTAGAGAAAACCTGGAGGTGGTAGAGGTATGGCAAATCACACATAGCATTTGGGCTTTTCTTCTTGGAGTCCTGCAAAGCATGAATTCTCTGCACATGAGACAAATGTAAGATCATTTTCCCCAGAGAGCTCACAGCCTTTCATGAACAGTTTCATCAGTGAGGTATTCTTGTGTTCTAGTGGAGAACTAACATACATTATCACCGACGCACATGTTCCTTATCATTTTCTTCTACATAACTTCTGCTTAACATCATCTTCCTCTGGCACTCTCAAAATACATTTTCCATAATTTTTTAAAAAAATACTTTGTTCAATTTAATACTGCCAAAATCACTATCATAGAGTCTATCAAGACTAAAGAATTATATTATTCTTTTTAATTGCATACCGAGTGAAGTACACTCCAGGGATTTTAAAAGTTTGTGGTGTCTGAAAAGGTTTATGTGACATTAGTTGTCATGACAAGAACACACAAGTGAAATTACATAGTTTATAATGACCTTCAAATTGGCCTTTCATATTGTCTTTATTAACTTTGCCTGCCATAGCAGCCATGATGTTCTGAATTGATTAAAAATGTTTATGTCTCATGGTCATTTTGACTTTAAGGAAGAACCAGAAGTCACAAAGTACCAGGCTAGGTGAGTGAGGTGGGTGCAGACACACATATGGCTGGTAGGAACCTGTGTTTTCATTGGAGGCCACTTGGAGGTAGCACTCGCCTCAAAAACATATTCACCAAAGACGACTTTCAAGACCTACTTCGGAAAGTTCCAAGAAAGATGGCATAGGCGTGCTGGAAGTGAGAGCGAGTATTTTGTAGGCAATTAATGGCTTTAATTGTGATTAAATTTTTCAAATTTAAATATTCACCATGTATTTTGATCATACTTCATATACATGCATGTTAATGTTTGTATATATATTCATAACATTACACTATAGAAGAAATAATTAGCTATCTCATTATACTTCAGGAGTGGACAAAGGGTTTCTAAACACTATCCTTAATTATAAGGTTTGTATAAAACCTAGCCATTAAACTTAGAGGCCTTGATTAAAGTGAATGTATTTTTATTGATGAATTAGGAAAAAAATTTACATTCAACAATTTCAGTGGTAAAATAAAGTTGTCATCAAAAGCATATCTGGATTATTATAAAATTGTTGAAGCATACACTCATACCAATTGCAAATCAATGCTGTTGGCAGTTAACATTACAAGTGCAGGATGCTGAAGGATTAATGGTTTCTGATATCAAAACGAAAGCTGTAGAAAACAGACAAATAAATCACATAGGTCAGAAAATTATGAACTATACACTTGGTAGAGTGTAGAGAAGATTGCTTCAAACAGCTCTGTGAGCCAAACTCCATAGAAATGCCCATTAAATGCCACTGGTGGAGATACCACCTGATATGGTCCAATCAGTCAACAGTGAGGTGACATCACATGCACTAGTGCTGTCTGAAATCAACCGATGAACAGGATTTATGGGATTTCTGCCCTCTTTCCTATATAGTGCTTTATGTTTTATTACATCCAACTGGAAATTCCTAAAATAAGGTGACTCTGAGAACACAGATACCATATATGACTTAAAAGGACTAAAGATAAATAAATCTAAAGTATTTTCATGCTCCTCCCAATAATTTTATTCCATTAAGAAATGTCCACGCAAACACCCATCATTCTTTCTTGCCCACCTACATATCAATATAGAAAGCATGTTGGCAAAGGTAATGTTATGATCAACACATGTGTATAAATCTTACTGTGGTCTGTACACTAGACGCAGAGGAGACAAAAAAGAGACAAGACCTCTGCACCAAAGAGGGAAACTGGCTAATTAATAAAGTGGGCCAGTACAGGCTAAAAACTCAAATGGATTGTTTTAGTGCAGATATGGCATTTAAGAGCTGTATTCTGAGATTCTTTTGTAATATAGCCTAGCAAGTACGCATGAAAGCAGAGACTTCAAAGAAGTAACTAGTGAGGTTTGTACAGTAAAATTGGAAGCAGGAAAAAACACCACAAGGGACATCAGTAACATGTGCTTGCAAAAATCATGTAATTCTTATAATTATGAAGCGTAGTATCAGAGACGGGGGCAGTGGTAAGTAGTGAGACTTAAAAAAGGAAGCAGAGGCCAAGTTGGACGAGGGCGGAGGATGGATTTTCGTACTATGCAAGGTACAATCTGTCAATGAGCAAGTTATGTTGAAAGGGAATGACCCAGTTTTCATTGTGCTCTTAGAAAGGTCATCCTGGAACAGAGAGAGAGTGGAGGAGACATGGAGGTGCCTGAAAGCAGAAAATGCTTCCACGCTAAAGAAGAAAAGTGGTGAGGTGATCAAATAAAAGCTGCAGATTTGTGGTCCATGAGTTGTATCTGGTTTTCAGAATTTTTTCTTTATTTTTCATCCTGGGCAGGGGTCAATCCTTCTCTTTAACTAAATAACAACTGTACTCCCACTGAAGACATCTGATCTCTATTTTTCCAGGATCCCATCACTCATATTATGACTTCCTCAAGCTGTGAATCTTACCATTCATGAATCTTCCCTCCAGATACCCCAGGCATAAATATCTGATTCTTCTAAAGAAAGCCAGAGAAAATAATTTTAACGTATATTTATAAAATAGAATTGTCCTCCCTCAGAATTGAGTGAACAATGAAAAATGACAGTAAATTCAAAGTGATTCTTTTTCTTTGGCTTTTGAAATTGAGGTGAATAATAATTGCTGGAATTAAATAATATTCTACTGAAAACATACTTTTTACATTTCACAAACATGGACAGAGATAGTAATACGTGCCTTACCAATATCAAATTAACTTGCACTCACCAAGAAGTTTAAGACACTAAAATGATCTGTATCTTTACATCCCCTCCAGATTCATAGTTTGAAATCTTATGCCCCAAAATGATGATGTTAATAAGTGAGGGCTTTGGGGGGTGGGTGGTATGAGTGGCCTTTTTTATAAAGTAGAAATTAGAGTTACTCCTTTGCTTCTTCAACCAGGTGAGGCCAAGGCAGCCATGAGCAATCAGGAAGTTGGTGCTCATCAGACCCCAAAGTTGCTGGCTTCTTGATCGTGGGCATGCCAGGCTCTAGCTCCATAAGGAATTTCTATTGTTATAGCCCAAACAGCCTAAGATACTCCCATGATGCAATGGGCAATATAAACAAAGTTTCAGAAATTCTAACACTTCTTTGATATTTCATATGCAAAACTTCAACAAGTAATTAAACTATCTTTAACTTTAATATTTTCCAGAAAAAGCCTCTTCTTCAAACTAACGAGAATCCAACACGAGAGACAAGGTGACTATTTTAGTTTTCCCCACCTATCTGACCATCATTAGCAGCAATAAAAACAGGAGTATGTATTGTTTTTAAACCACAGAATATGTATTTGTAGGGTTGCTGTGAAACTGTGAAATGGTTCTGATTGTACTTCAAGGCATGCCTCAGGTCTGCCACCTTGGTCCTCCTTTCACACTCTGAATTAGAGTGTTAAATCATCTTTGGGTTGCTTGTGAAAGGTTTCTCCACAACAGAGTCATTAAGAGATTATTTTCTATGGAAGATCTCATTACAGTGACATTTTTCTGCTAGATTCCTTCAAAATAAAATCATTCTTCAAATTGGAATGTCATGCAACTTAGAAGGCAGGCAGTTATTAAAAGTAGTAGTCATAAAAATAATGAGATGATGTCCCTGTAAGAACAAGGATACGTAGAGAAGGGCTGTTAATTGTGAGAGGATTGCTGCATGTTGGAAAAGAAACCCCAAGATTTTGGGGGTAGTAACTCCCATGACCCTGCCAGGCTATCTCAGGAAAGAAATGTGATTTTAGTAGGGAACCCTAGTTAGTAGTGATCCAGAACTTGGCATACAGCAAATCAAACCAAAGTGCTTCTACATTAGCTGGTTAACATAATCCTATCAATGTATACTGCTTCCATTCATTCCATTTTAAATACAGGAACGCCAAGGCTAAGAGAGAGAGAACTATTTGTTACAAGTTATCCAGCTGATGAGAAGTGAGATTTGATTCCTTGCTGTGGGACTCTTGATGTTTGAACATCTAAGTTTATCTCTCGGGAGGAGTCACAGGGTTGGGTGGACAGGTACGAATTAATGTACACAACTAAGTGATGTAGCTTTAAAGATCCTCATTTTTGCAGCAAAATATTATCAGCAGTTCCTATAAATTGCAGGACAAAGTGCTGTTGATTTTTTTACTGAAATTTTTATTTACCATCCAGTAAACACTGAGAATTGTTAACAATCTAGCAGGGATGTCAATGGTATATGTGTGTGTGAATACATTCTTGCTTTGGCACAGGGTGTGCACAACTGTGGAGTGGGGCTGAGTGAAGATCATGAGTCAGGTGCTTGGTTCTGCCTTGTTCTAGATGTGTGGCATGGGAAAACCAATTTAACCACTTTTCCACTGCCATCCTCCTCTCTAAAGGGGCACAACATGGTGGGCCTGGTGCTACAGGCCTATACTTCCCATATTCAGGAGGCTGAGCCAGGAGGATCTTCCCAAGTTCAAGGCCAGCCTAAACTACACAGCAAGACCCTGTCTCAAAAATAAACAAAACCTAACCCATGGGTTATTGTGAGGTCTAAATAAATCAGCATGATGTAAAGCACTTGAATAATAAGTGGGATATAGAACATTTAAACGTATTATTTTTTCATAGATAAGTAACAACTGTCCGAGAATGAGCCAGAATTATCCTCACTAACTAGAGTTGCCTATTTTAAAGGAATCTGTAACCTCTAGCTAGTGCATCACAGTGGGTACTCAGTAAGTATTTGCAAGTAGTGATACCCACTCCACACTGATTAATGTGGTAATGCTAATTTCCAAATTGCTATTCAAATTCTCATTTTACCAGTGATTCACCTGAGGAGGCTGTCATATAAGGAGAAAAGAACAAGAAGAGAATATATTGAAGGATTGGGTTCTCTCTATAAATGTCTCATGGGTTTTCAGGTATTTTGAAGATGGAAGTCATAAACCACAGATCTA
This sequence comes from Dolichotis patagonum, assembly GCA_004027295.1. Classification (NCBI taxonomy): domain Eukaryota; kingdom Metazoa; phylum Chordata; class Mammalia; order Rodentia; family Caviidae; genus Dolichotis; species Dolichotis patagonum. The sequence continues at coordinate 23,054 of PVJX010006614.1, read as the reverse complement.
CAAGTCTCCAATGCTGCAGAATGTTTTCCCTGATATTGTTAATAAAACAGATGTTTGCTATAACAAAGTGACTGCTACTTATTAAGCAGCATGGAGGGGAGATTTTGGTAAATGTGTTTCAGGAGCATTTTATCTATTTCACAATCCAAGTGCTACATTTTTTCCAAACTACTCAGAATTGACCCTGGTTTATAATTTCACCAGTTTTTAGACTCTGTTGTATGCCACAGCAAGTAGGCAAAGATTGCTTACCTATTTTGTTTTGCTCATGCCTCTTAAAATGTTCAGAACAGCAAATATAAACTAGCTGGTCAAGTTTATTCTTGATTTTCAAACATATACCTTGATACAAAAATTCAAGGAAAATATTATTATAATTGCATTCCAGTGTTAATTCCTGGTTAGAATTAGCTGATATGAACTGCTCTACTGAAAGACTAATGAATGAGTTCAGTATAAGGCATCAATATAGATGACTATCTGGGTATGACCCTTTCAGTCTTATAGTATTTGAGTCATAGCTATCTTATAAAAAAAGCATAATTCTTATATTTTCATTCAACTTGAAAATGTATTCTTCCCAGCAGTAGGAAACTGAAAGAAGCTGAGAGGACTGGACTATTTCTGACAGTAAATATTTGCTTCTTCCAGACTGGCTGTGTGACGATTTCATCAAATACATGTGAGGTGCAAAGAGTTTCAGGCTGCAGTCAGTTCTCACAGGCATTAATCTCTGGAGTTAGCAGGAGTACACTACTCCTGCCCCTGTTTTCATTGTAATAATCTGAAGCTTTCTTAATAACTGGAAGCTTCAGGAAATCTACCTTCAGATGAAAATCCCTCTTCTCTTCTAGTTTTCCTTGTAAAGGCAATTCTATCTGTGAGGGAAAAAAACATCAGACTATCGAGCTTACTATTGCTAGGGCTAAAGACATAAGCATGTTCGAGAAAGTGAAGTTTTTGGAGGAAGCTACTTATTTGATCCCAATTGTACATGAAGGGAAACAGAACTGGGAAGTTTTTCAAATGGCAGGGTTCATGGCACCACAGGAAGAACAGACACAGCATTGTGAACTAGCAGTCCTGGAAATACTGCTAACTAGGTTTATGGGCACAGGTTCCCATGTCAACTCTGCTATAAAAGTGACCTATTGGCCTCAGTGATCTCTGAAGTTACTGCTAGCTTTAAATTTTCAACCCGTGATAGACTGAACTCTAAAATATACCTATCTAAAATATTAAGTTTTAAGCCAATAGCAGACACAGAGAACAGAAGAAAGGTAGAGTGGATGTCTCTCTACCAATATTTAGGTGATAGTCTTGAGTATATTTTCATGAAAATAATGTTAGTGCATTCTAAGACATCAGACTAGAAATACACCCCACACTACTCATAGAACGAGTGTCTATTTTGATTTTAGTACATGATGATAGACATGGGTCTAGTTTTAGTCTTCAGCACATAGAGAGCCAGTTTTCCCAGCACAATTTATTAAAGAGCTGTCTTTCTGTCTTTCTTCCAGTGATCATGTTCAGCTTCTACATCAATGATAAGGTAGCTTGGTGTATCTGGAGTTGTTTCTGCACCTTCTAATCTGTTCCATTGTTTCTCAGAGTTTTTTTTATCATACCATGCTGATTTTATCACAGTAGCTTTGTAATATAATTTCAAGTCAGGGATTGTAGTGTTTGCCTCCTACCTTGCCTCTCTTGCCAATTTTTTTTTTTTTTGCTATTCTAGGACTGTTTTGATTTTAAATGAATTTTAGGATTGCTTTCTCTAGTTCTATGTGATACACTAATGGTACTTTGATCAAGATTGCATTAAATCTGTGTAATAGTTTTGGGACTAGGGTCATTTTCACTGTGTTGATTCTACCCATGAGCAAGGGTTATCTTTCCATTTTATGATATCTTCTTTGATTTATTTTTTCAGATTGTTGTAATTTTCAGTATATAGATCTTCTGCTTCTTTTGTTAGATTTTTTTCCTATGTTATTTTTTTGGATGCTATTTTGAAAGGTGTGGTTTTCCTATATCTCTCTCAGTGAGTTTGTTGCTTGTGTACAGGAATGCTACTGATTTTTCAGTGTTGACTTTTTTATCCAGCTATACATCTGAATTTGGGTTATTAAATCTAGAAGTCTTTTGGTGGAGTTTATGGAGTCTTCTATGTAGAGTATCATGTCATCTGCAAATAATAATTTAACTTCCTCCTTTCCTATCCTTATTCTTTTTCTTGTCTAATTGCTCTGGCTAATGTTTCCAGAACTATACTGAAAAGGAGTGGGCATACTTCTTCTGTTCCTGATTTTAAAGTGAAAGCTTTCAGTTTTTGACTATTTAGTATGATGTTGGCTGTTGGTTTGTCACAGATGGCTTTTATGAGATTGAGGCAACAATCATCTATTCAAAGTTGAGTTTTTATTATGAATGAGGGTTAGAGTTTGTCAAATGACACTCCAGAAAGAATGCCTATAATCAAGGAATCAACCAATAAAAAATGCTGTAGGGAAAAGGAGCCCTTCTCCACTATTGTTGAGTGTGTACACTGGTACAAACACTGAAAAAAAATGGTGTCAAGATTCCTCAAAAAGCTAGATCTAGAGTTCTCATTTGATGTAGCTATTCTACTTCTGAATTTCTTCATGGGAAAATAAAAAGCAAGCATTTTATATGCACTCATGTTTATAGCTGCACAGTTTTTAATAGCTACATCTTGAAAACCATTCAAATGCCTATCAACTGAGGAATGGATAAAAAAAGATATGGCTTTTTTGACAATGTATTACTACTCAGCCACCAAGAAGGATGAACGAGACATTTCTGGGTAAATGGATGCACCTTGAGACCATATTCTTCAGTGAAATAAATTGGACACATATTTGCAAATATCACATTGTCTCCTTGGTGTGATAAACTGAAAAAGTAAATAAGGACCAAAATGTACAATAGATATTGTGAAATAGGAAGAGATTGCTCAAAAGGAGAGAGGAACAAGGGAGCAGAAATGGGGGAAGGAAGGAAAGGAAAAGGAAAAAAACATGATGAAAGATAAAATAAAAACAAAGCTTTGTAAATAAGGAGGGGGAGAGGGATTGAAGGGAGGGAAGGGGACTGGGAATAAAAAAGGAATCACAAGATATCATATACAGCTACACATACCCTATGATGAATATGATCATTATGTGTATCTACTCATGCCAAAAAATTAATTAAAAAAACACCTAGAATAGTGAATGTTCTAAGGTATATTTAGTAAAGAAATAAGTAACCTCAAATCCATTCTTCATATCAAAAGTATAATTCATCATGCTAAGGAAATAAAAAGGCAGCTAGTTGCTCAGCCACATTCTCATGTAGCATCGTCCATTTCTCATTTATTTGTACCTGAATATTTTGCTGTTATATTTCTCAGTGGAAGAAAGAAATATTCACATCCTTATCCTGGGCTGGCATGGAGTTAATACTCATGATTATTTCTCATACTTCTAATTTCAGCGAGTATCCTCCAGGTATTTCTTTAGCTTGCTGATCTTAAGAAGATTTTTTGGAATATTGAGAGTAAGCAATTTCCTGTGCGTTTAATTAAATGTAATAAAAAATATTTTGTGATTTATTTTAAAAATGTTTTCCAAGACAGTCTTGATGTGTAGGAGGAGCTGCTCAGAAATCTCTTCAAATCCTTTTAAGACCAAGGTCCTCATATCCTGATGGTTGTGGCTACAGAGGTTTGTTTTACCTCTGCTGCATTGGTCTCTGGATACTGACACCCCAACCCAATCACAAAAGAACTGCTTTGCGTGGGTTAACACAGGAGTTACAGTGACAAATACCAGGAGTGATTCCAGCTCAGGGACTCTCCACAGGATTGGTTAGGATATAATTTCACCATAGCCCAGTTTTTCACCTCTGTCCAATATTGTTTTTCTCCCTGCTTTAGAGGTATTTCCTGAGAACACTTGCCAGAAAAAAAATCCTGCATGCTGACCTGTCTCAGATGTAGTTTTCAGGGAGTAGTTTTTCTCATTGTTTTCTTTCAGGATCTCAGGTAGACAGAGATTTTTAACTTATCATGTTCTTTAATTTACACACATTATTATCATTTTTCCACAAAGTCCTCACATCATATCCCATTCTTCTTCACTGTAAATATCCACAACAATGTCTACATGAAATCCTCCCACTCTACCATCAGCATAGTTAGTTTTAGCTGTAGTTTTTAAAGTAGTGCTTTATCTTATTCTAGCTCATTGAGTACCCAAGAATCAGGCATTTTAAATACCTGATTTAGCTATGCATTGCTTAGTGACTGGGATACATTATTAGAAATATGTCATTAGGTGATTTTTGTCACTATATAGACATTACAGAATGTACGTGTAGGCTAGTGTGGCGAACCTATGGCATATATGCTGCAGTAGTCTAGTTCTCAGTGAATGCTCTAGAAAGTTTGCCCTCACTGGATCGCAGGCCAACCTCAGACTTTGATATTCAAGTACCAAGGAGAATGGATGAGGATACTACTTATAGATTCTGGAGGCTAGCAGGGATAACAGCCCCCCCCTTCCCTGTATGTTCTCCAGAAATTTCATTTACCATATTTCCTTGGAACTTGAAAAGTCCTCTCTTTTAAAGAAAACAAAAATCAGAATCAATCCAGAAAATAAAAAAAATAACAAAATGTAAATGAAACAGTATGTGTGGGAAGTCTCTCTTACTAAATGACTATTGAACTGAAAGCTTATCTCCCTGGTCAGGAGAATACTAACCAGGCTCCCATCTTCCCCTCGCTTTGACAACTTCAGTGGGAGTGGCTTTTGCACTCCCACGCTCTCGAAGGAAGTGTACTTAAAATGGATTACTTCTGCTCCTGAGGCAGCCAATTGATAAAGATGTGGACTGCAGTGGGAAAGGAGATGTTGTGGGCTGTAGTAGTTATCCTCTGTGTCTCTTTAGAAATTAATTAAAAATCAATGAAGTGTGCAACCTATTAATATAGCAAACTCTGTATTAACCAATAGAAGCTGAATCTTTTTGTGAGCATACATCTGTACAAATCAACTCAAACACTATAGAGAAAGGGCTGAATGGCTGACATGATAGTTTTACTTGAGCAAAAAACAAATCATGCCTAATATTTTGTGTTTTTACAGAGTTGTATGCTACTGATCTAAGACCAGAAGTTCAGCGATAGGGATATTGATATACAGTTTTCTTTCTTATGCCAATTATATCAAATTTTATGAGCTACCTTAATTACAAAGAAATCTTTTGTCATCATACAGACACAAGAATTACAATAACTATTTTCTTAAGTGTGACTTATTTATTCACGGATACAGGCAGTTTATTAGTAACTACTAATTTCATCTTTGCATGCAAACATGAAATTCCTAAAAAAAAAGTAAAACCTTTTATGTGATTATAGCTAATTTAGTATCCACAGAAAAAGCTGAAATGTGTTACTCAGTTCAGTTCTGTGCCTGTCTCACTTGGACATTCATGGGCCAAGCTCACTTAGCAAAGGTTTACCTAGTACGTGGGGACTCACAGTGGTGGTGCACACCTGCTCCCTTGTGGAATCTCCTCGGCATTTGCTCACTGCCTGCTCTGATATGTGCTGCTCTTGCTCAAGTTCACTGCTTCTTAGAGTCCCCAGAAGGACTTGAAGCACAGCTTCAAGCTTTCATCTCATATTTAAACCCGAAAATATTCACTTCCTTGTTTCAATCTTTGCATAGTGTCTGGGACAGAACTCTGGAGCTCTGTGTCTAGTTCTGCATAAAGTTAGAGATGCTTTTTAGTACCTTGGTTCCTTTTCTAGCCCAAATAAAAACAATCTTTCATTACTTAAGCTGCCCAGAAGATGTCATCTAAGTGTCTTCTGTCTTCACAGGTTGAGGGAACATTAATGATCCCACAATAATACAAGTTTTATTGACCCACTACGCTTGCAGAATATCTGTAGATCCTTGCCCTTTAAGAATATTTTCTAGAAATTTCTGGAGTTCCCCAGAGTACCTCACAAATGTTCATGAATTCCCTTAATTGGGTGTTTCTCTCAGGCTTCCACTACTGAACCTAACCTAGAGCTGAAAAATGCTAGTATTTTTCCTCAGCTGCTATCTTTTTGTATTGGTACATACAGATTACATGTATTTTGGGGAATATATCCATGTAGGTGACATCTGTAATTCTTTTGTTACCCCTGTCCCTTTCTCCCTGTGTCTCTTGGACTGCTTCATATATATAGGGACACTTCAGTTATCAAACTCAACTCCTTTCAAATTCATATTTGAACACTGAATGTTTGAGAACTGAACATATGTTTCCCATAGGAAATAATGAAAAACAAAATAATGGGTTCTGAGGACCGAAAGTTACAATTATAAGTCAATTTTTCCAGAATTTTAGTACATTTCTCAATGTCTCTCTTAATTTAATGTCTCACAGTTTTCCTCAGTGTTCCCGCTGGTATCATTAACTTTCTTTGCAGCCAGGTTCATGATATTTTACACACAAAAAAAAAGCACAATGCTACGAAGCTGTCATGCACTCACAGAAACATGCAGTGCTGTCTGGGAAAGAGCAGAACCCGGATGTAAGTGTCACCCCTTTGTGTCCACAGTGAGTTCACTCTCAGTCCTTTCAGGTTTTTTCAAGCCATATTTTTAGTTCAAATGTTAAGCAAAATTATGAATACTGATTTTTTTTTTTTGTTTTGGAATTTTGCCATTCACTCTGGAAAGTTGAGCTTAGAGTCATTTGACAACCGAGATATTGCTGTGTGTGACTCTAGCACATGGTGATCACATTTCTGGTAGGGGTTTGGTGCATGCAGAAAGCACTTCATAGTTCCCACCCTTTTTGAAATGTCACCCCCCAACTCATCTCACTACTAAAGCTGAAGTTTACAACATTTCAAAACAGTGAGTGACAACCTCCCAGTCCCCTCACCATTTCAGATCCCTGTTGCCTTCCACATAGCTTTCAGGAAGCGTTCTGCCTGCTTCTGAACTTTGTGCAATATTTTGCCCCCAGATACATTAATAGCTGTTTTTGAGCCTCTGTAGACCTCAATAACAGCTTCAGCACCTTAACTCCTGACTCCGTAAGAGCTCAGCTATAGTCCAGGAGCAGGCGGAGAAGACTGATACGTTGTCCTTGCTTACTCTCGTCTCTGCGACCCCACACACTTGCTGTCATGTCCACACCTCTGTTACTCTCCAACACACATGCATACATGCGCACAGGCAGGGAGGCCATGCCTTGAACCACCTCTTCTCTCATCGAGGCAGACAAAAGCTCAAGCAAATTCTCTCTGCTTGCCATTCGGGCTTCTCTTCTTCAAATTTCACCCAGAACTCAATGGCTTAAGGAAGCTGAAAGTCCTCCAGGGCCTCAGGCCCTTATTTATTGGTTCCCTTGCCTGGGACACCCCTCTCCCACCCCTACTGTACACTGCTACGCTTTTCTCACCTGCCCCAGATACCTGGCCCAAACTAAGTATTCTTTAGATGAAAAATTAAATATCATTTCCTCTACAAAGCCTTCTCTTATTCACAGGTAGACTTAGTCACTGTTGGACATGACATCCCAATGTTTAACTTTCTGTTTCATCCATCTATCTACTTGGAACTAAACTCTGAAATTTTCAAGTATTATTTTAAGATGACCCTCTGGTACATGGTTAAATCAAAGCCATTTTATAAATTACAGAGTCCACGCTTATATATTTATAAATGAATCTTCACCTTGCATTGCTCAACCTTTAGAAACCTTTAGTTAGTGTTTTCAAGTTACATAGTGTACAAACACCAGCAATTTCAGGTCAGGAATAGAAAAATAAAAGCTCAAATCCATCTGAATCCAGTGTGAACACTCCTTAATTCACCTGGTTAGTTTATCAAACAATTAAAAAAATTAAACACCAAATTGACTTAGAGGAGTCAAAAACTATTTGTTGACTTACTCATATCTTTTAAAAAGTAATGATTTTAACAGACTCATCCTCCCTGTTTTGCTTAGACTCTTAGGGAATTGAATGACCTGCCAGGGGCTGTGAATAGTGTTCTGCTGAGATGACATAATTCAGCCTGACCCTCTGCACACTGCCCAAGTCCATCACATTTTGGACAGTCAATAAGTAGTAGTTGATTGATTGATTTCTTCCTCTCCCTACTTCAGCTAGGCATTTCTATGATTTCTATTGCCTTTGAATCCATTACGTCAAAAGGGAAGGAACTTTGAGCAGTGATATAAACTCACCAATATGTAGTTTAATAATTAAAAGTTAAGGCAGAGGAAAAACAATAAACTGTTTTAATATTGTTAGCAGTAATTTTATGTTTCTTATGGTGGTTTTTATTATATCACCTCTCTGCTTTTTTCTCAGTCTGAATCATCTGCCAACTTTAGGTTTATGCGCATATCGGTTGTAGATCTCTTACTTGATATTTTAAAGTAGGAAAACACTTGAGGTTTGAGGCTAAAAGTGATCTGGTTTCCCACAAGCACAGAGGAATGAAAGTATTGCCCATACATACTGCCCAAGTGGATTTGGAAAGCTGGCCCCTTCACTTGTTTCCTCTTTGGTTGGCTGATTTATACAGTTAATATCTCATATGGAAGAAGGCTGAAAGCCCACATTATATAAACTGACTTCTAAAGGGTCACTGTCAGCCCATTCCTATTTGTCTTTGACAGTGGGAAGGGAGTCAAGTATAGTAATAAAGTGTTAGTCTAGGACAAGATGTCCCAGACTTTAATGCACTCACCACATGCAGCTATCTGTGTGGCTATAGACATGTCAGTTCTTAATTTGCTGTGTTTCCATCTATAAAATAGCGATGATAGCAACAGCCTCCATCTCAAAGTGTATTCTGAGAATTTAAAAACTCTTAGGATAGTACCTGGTCAGGAGTAAATATCAACATTATTAGTTAATATTAGTGCTTTCTTTGTCCATCACTGTGCATTATAGATGACTTATTTTTCAACAGTACAGCCATCACGTAACTTGCAATTTCCTCAGACATCCCAATGTACTTCTATCGTGAGAATCCCAAAGATCATCTATCAACTGACAAGCACAATTGGCTAGTGTTTTCCTTTCCTTTGGCAGTATGATTTCAACAATGTTACCTTCCCTCTTTAAGACTTGGTGTTTATGTACCTTGTAAAATATCTGAGTGATATTTCACTTTAGGATTCAAAAATAAGAGGGAAAGAAGGAATGGCAAGAAAAATGTTTTCATAGAAAGAACATAATTAAGATAAATAGGGAAATTACTAAGGATGTTCCTAGGGGTGTATTTTTAGCCTGAAGTGAACATTCATTGAACTTAGTAACCTGGACCACTACACATTAATCTTAAAAGCAAAATTCAAGTACATAGAAAAGCTGTAAATATGAGGCTATATGAGAATACAGGTAAAGTAAAATTAGGTGTTTTATGGTACTATGGAGTTATCTATAATAGAGTCTCACATACATACATCTGTCATTCATATCTAATAGTTTTAACTTTTGCCTCTTTCATGCATGAAAATTCATTTTTGAATTTGTATACAGCTATGGATACCCCATGAGATTATCAGTCAAAGGAGTAGGAGGAAATATCAAGTAGTATTTTGTCCTGATAACATTGTCTTATTACATATAAGTATACATTGTATTTGCAATTCAACATCTATATATTTGAGAAAAGATGTACAAGTTTTCCTTGTTTTTCTCATCATCTACTGAATAGCTTGTAAGTGCTATTAAAATATGATAACTATTTCACACATAAAGATGACGTGGTGTTTTCCTTTAAGTTGTTCATAACTGGGTGTGTGAGGTTTTGTATCCTTTGAAATTAAAATCAAAATCTAGTTTCCAGTGTTACAGTGTGAAGAGACATTGGGTAGGAAGTTTAAAAGCTAATTAGGTCATTAAAGTGGACTAATACATGTCTCTGCCATGTTATGATGCATCATAAGGCCCTTGCCCGAAGCTGAGCAAATACAGAAGCCTTGTTCCTGAAGCTCCCAGCCTCTGCAACCTCGAATCAAGTTCTTTTTTTTTAAAGTTACACAGTCTAAGGTTATGGCAACAGAAAATGGACTAAATCAGACATACATATTCATGAATCAAAGATGTAAAAGAAGTATCTGCAAAGTCTGGAAGAAGAGGAAGGGAACATTTTCTGTGCAGAAGTCTCACAGAAGAGGAGTCATTTGAATCTGACAATGAATGAAAAATATTCAAATTTGTGGCTATGATATAATGGGTAAAGATATTCTAGGCATATTTTTAAAAACCATGGAAAAAGCACAGAATCCAATAAGATTATAGAATACTTTTTTTAAAAAAGTAAGTTTTGTGAGGATGGAATCTAAGTTGACAAGGGCTGGTGTTGCCACAAATAAATGCCTAACTCAATGATGACTACCATCAATGCCATACAAAAACAGTTACTCAAAGTCTGGATAAAACAAATTGACATGATAGGATTGGCAAATGTATGGAGAACAGAAAAGATGAGAGGTGCTTAGAAAGAATCAAAGAGATCAACTGTGATAACCTAAGAATAGTCAGAAATAGCAATGGTTTGTTGTACAGCTATGGTAGTGAGTAGAATATTAAACTTAGACTGAAAGCAGCAGATAGAGATGGGCATTTATCAATACTGCACAATGAAATCATAGTAAAAGTTGAGATTATTCCCAACTGATCCAGTGTGAACTCAGAATTTAAAAAACACCATTGTTAAATGAATAAAAGGAAAGAGCAAAAATTACCAAAAGGAATAGACAGGTTCATAGGAGAAGTATAAGGAAAAAGTTACATTGTGGAGTTGGAAAGGAAAGAAAAGGAGAGAGAATCACAAGGAACCAATAAGGTTTCAAGTACAATGTGGAGGCCATGAGAGATAAGTGAAGAGAAAAGGGCTTTGACTCTGGACATGGTAATGTCAAGAGTCCAGTCAAACAGATGACAGTACATTCAGGAGTGAACAAAGATTTAAAGAAGAGTGATCAATGGGAAAAAAAAAACACTTTTTAAAAGCAAAAGAGTAAGAATGTAGAGAGAGGAGTAAAGAGGTTTGGGGTGGTTCATCCTTTGCCTCAAGACAATTGGTTTGTTTATAGGATGCAAGAGAAGAGGCAGTGAGTATGGAAAGACTGATGACAGAGGTGATAAGGAAATCCTCAATCAGGGAAGGAGTCAAGACTGTGACGAAAGAATGTAGCTTTGTAAAGGAAGAAAGACCCTTCCTCTGAGTTGACAATGCTAGCTAGCTAGGAGAGAAAAAAGCTAGGAGATAGCTAGGAGATAGCTATCTAGGAGGGAAAAAAGTAGGAAATTTCAGGTTCTTCCTACATTATTTTTCTCAGTTAGGAGACAGTGCCATATGCAGAGAATGAGGAGAGAGGCAAGACAGAAGAGACATGAATCAAACAACAAACATCATTTTTATCTCACTATGGGCACATGAAAAGTAGGGGCCCAGGGAGAGTGGGAAGCAAGCTGTATGGCTTATACTTAGATGGACTCCCAAAGCTTCATGCACCCATAGCTGGAGATTTTCAGAAGGGGCCGTGTCTAGGGTGTGATGGATCTATCTATGTGATACTGGGACTAAGGTACTGGATTAGTCACCTAACTAGTTTATCACAGTTCTGGGTGTGGAAAATAGGAAGGCCTATCCTGGGTATGGTGGCATCACCCAAAAGGCTTGTAAGCTAGATAGGATAAAATGCAAAGAGAGGTCTGTTGCTTGCTGCCTGCTGTCTGCTCTGCCATGGACTGTTTCACCTCCACCATGGGCCTCTACCCTGCCACCCACTGATTATTGGCTATTATTATTGACTCTACAAACTATGAGCTGAAATGTAGCTTTCATCATCTAACTTGTGGTGTCAGGTATTTTGTCTCAGAAGTGAGGAAGTAACTAAGACACCAGTTCACAGAAGATCAGGGTGAAGATTTCCCAAGAATATTGAGGCTCAATGTAAGATACAAACCATGAACTTGTAATTGCATCATGTGGCCTGAGTATTTTATTGCTGTACCAAGCAGAGAAACAGAGAAATCAGACATTTGGATTCAACCAGAGACAGCCAAGTAAGACACAGAACAGAGAGAAGGACAAATGGACAGACATAATTTGGAAAATATGAGAATGTTACAGAAACTCTGAGAAGAAGCTCAGAATGGTTTTGGACGTTAGTTGAATTTGGAAGTTAATTTTTTTCTTCAAAGTGTTTCTTACAATCACTAACAAACATAGGGGTCACAAGGTCACAAAACATTATAATTCCATCTAAACATTTTAAGAAATAAATTTCTCTAAATCAGTATTTTTAAAAACTTTATTTTAAGCTTATTATCAAAAATGGAATATCAGCATTTAGCTGACAGATATTACCTTTGAGAAAACAATAGACTCCTACAACCACTGAAAGAGTAGTTCAATGAAACATCACACAAGTCTTAGAACTGAATAAATGGATTTAATGAAACCAGTGACCTTGGGTTACAAATATCAGCAGGTTTATTTTGCTGTCAAAGTGAGTTTATTTGAATCATAACTTCTTTACAGTTATGATTATGTTTGGCAAAAGTTCTACATTTATATGACTTCACAGTATTCACTTTGATTTTAAAAGCATCTACTGCAAATTTAATACTTTCATCTTTTATGACAAGACTTAACTCAGTCTGAAATAATCACTGTATAAACATTTTTTACCCATTCAAATGGTTCAATTCATTATTACAAAACAGCAAGCATCCCCATCCTATCATTAATTCCTACTGTTTTAATTACAAGAAAAATATGCTATGGAAGGCTTTTATGGGTAATGGCAGTGTATACATAATCGTCTCTAAGATAGGAAAATAAACTAGAGTAATTTTTTTCTATATGAATATTCTGGTAGAAAGCCATGTATCCTGACAAAAAAAGTTGAAGTCTGCTACAAGAGACTTTGAAATCCTTTCTTTTTTTTGAATTTCATCACAAAAAGACATTTCTTGGAGACATGTAGTACCTGTCTATTAGATGTAACATATGAAGGCTTCATTCAAGGCCAACAATTTAATAAAATTGTTCTGCATCCATGAAGATGTAAGACACTTTTTCCCATTTCTCTAAATAAACTTAGTTCTAGTTGCTTTTCTGTGTAATGTGATTGAATGTAAATGACTGGGGGAGACGTCAAGAGATTCAAACTATTTGAACTTTAAAGTGAAGTGCTACCCAATTCCCTAATTTCCAAATTTCAGAAACAAAACCCAATTTGACTGTAGCAATTAGCAGCAAATTTAAATTAAAGCCTTTATAAATCTGAAGATGTCATTCGGAATGTAAGTTTAAGAAGAACATGGCTGGGATTTGGTAAGTAAGAAGGAACATCCTAGGATATTCTGTTAGACTAACTATAAACATCATTATTTTTCATTGAAATAAGAACAGATCACTAAAAGAAACTTTTCTGAATTATCAAAGAAAGTGAGTCTAGTGCAAATGTTACTACATAATAACTAATGGTGGGCAAAATGTTTGAACAATCAATTCCTAATGGTGACATGAGCAATCATATGTATGTAACTTCACTCAGCAACCCCACCACACACGCACACATACACGCACACACACACACAGATAATGCAGGGCAGATTATGAGGAATGCTATATGAATATATGAAGGTGGAAAGGGCTATATTCATAGGAAAAAATATAAACATTTGGAAATTAGGGATGCTTTCTAAGGAAAAAATGGGACTTGTATTTCATTTTAAAGTATCACTGAGGTTTATATTATTTGAGCTATAAATGTATTAAAAAGCATTAATTTTAGTTTAGGCTAGACCCAACAATAGGAAAAACATTTTCTGTAATAAGGAATTTCCCCTATAATAAAATGTTTGAAATATTTATGTAGTTGTCTGCTAGATGTCTGAGTATGACAAAGAGGTTGAATTCACGAAAAGATAATTGTAATGCAGTTCTAAAAACCATAATGATTATATGGGAGAGATACCTTTCCAATTTTAAGATAGTTCTCCAGTATACTCTACTCAGCTGCACAGCCTGCCTCCAAGAGGTATAACCAGAGTGACTAAACTCAGCACAGTGGGTTGTGGTTCAGGCCCCTAGTACAGTTGGTCAAATGGGATGATGATGCCAAATGGGCCTACTTAGGCCTGCTTCAGGGGGTGGGGGTTGCATGGAGTGCCATTAAAACTGCAGAACGCTGCTGTTCCAGGCCACCCCAAGGAACTGTAACAGCACAGTCTGGGAGGGAGGGACAGACCAGCTCAAGGTTCCTGAATGTTCCACTAATAATTGCATGGAGCCTGCATTCCATTCAAAAAAATGGAAAGTCTGAAGAGTCTTAAGGACAGGAAAATGGTTCTTAGTGTCCTTGATCTATAAGCAGTTCTAGTGAGCAGTGATGAATACGTGGCTAATGCTGAAGAAATAGTCTGTTAAATGATACTCAACTGTGGGAGAAAACTCGTAAACTAAAATACTGGGCACAGTAGCACTTGCATTGACTGTATGCTGATCAAACTTAAGGTATTCTATGTTCCTTTTCACCCTTAAGACAATAAATGTAAAAATTCTCAAAAAAACACCTCTAAACATTAAAAACTCTAAGCATTTATCAAAATCTATGTGGGAAGTATATTATTAAGTATAATCAACATTATTATGTATACATAAATTTTAATGGATAAGGCTGACACTAGAGGTGTAATCAAAATAGTGGTTAACAAACTTATTGGTCAGTATTGCTATTTGGAAACTCCAAACTGTAGTGAATATGTATACTTAAATATTACAATTTGCCCAAAAAGATTGTAACTATCTTAAAATTGTTTTTAATGTTTAAGGTATGAGTAACAATATTTCTGAATTTCTTTCAAGACTATTTTCTCCTGCCAGACAGAATTTAACTTACAAAAAGTTGAATTTTCATACTACTATTATACTATTGTCTAATACTTTAGATAAAGCCGTATTACTTGCAAGATATTAAAACTGACAAAAATAAGGTGTTTCCTCAAGGGCTTAACTGTTTCATAAAATCTAATATTTTATATTTGACAACCAGTCCAAAGTTCAGATCCTAGTTTTATCTATTAACATTTGCAGTTAAGGCACAGAGTTTTATTAAATTAGCCAATGGTTATTCATTATAATTATAAAAGGAACTCTAACTCATGAATTCTGTTAATTGTTCTTTTTTGCTGAGCAGGGTAGCTTATATCCATTTTTAAAACTATACAGGCATTGTTCGTATGCAATTAAGATTAAATCTGCAAATGAAACAGAAAGCATGCATACCAATCTGTGAAGGAACCTCCTCATCCCTAATTAATATGTAGCATATATTGTGGTAGTTTCATTACTGAAGACAAGTTATAAAACAAAGTTGGGTTTAATAAAAGAAAGCTAATTCAATGAGAATGAGAAATTACCCATCGGAATCTTATAGATATTGACTATAATATTCTTTGGCTTAGAAAGGATAACTTGATTTCCTTTGAATTTACTGTCTGAATATAAGTGTGCTTAGAACAGGAATAATCCTCTAGAAGCTGACTGTGAAACTGATTATTGTTCAATATGTGTTTACTGAGGATCTACTATAATCTAGATACTGCAGTGTAAGAGGAAAAATACACAATGATAAACAGATATGGAGCACTTAGCAGAGTGTCAATCCCTGTCCTAAAGTACTTTGCATAACCCCATGAAGCACATACAATCATTCACATTTACACTTAAAGCTGCTATTCACAGGTGAAGTGACTTTCCCAAAGACACTTGGAATTTTCATGGGGGAATCTAGTTTCCAGTCTAGGGAGCTGTACGTCCAAAATTGTGCAGAGGGTTTCTGAAGCTCATATACACAAGAGCAGCAGCAGGGAAAACTGAAAGGAGACAAGGCGAGAGGGGTGCGCAGCGATAAGGATGAGTGAGGGGTTCTGCAGCCACAGTCAGTATTCTGATTCTCAGCTTCAAGGCGTCACAGTTATGGGCCTAATTTTACTGGGTAACTTGGGAAGTAACAATATAGGATTATATGTAAAGAAAATGTCAGTGGCTTACAGTGTGTAAAACCGGTCAGCAATAGGAGCTAAATGTGAATGAGATTAAGAGGCTATTTTATAGTCCCCGTGGGAGACACTGCAGTCCAGACTAAGGTGATACAAGGTAGAGACCAAGAGCAGACTGATGAAAGCAAGGTTTAAGAGCTAATACCAACCATATTTAGGGTCAGATACAATAGAAACATGAAAGAAACAGTCAAGGATAACTTCAAATGTCTAGCTAGTCCTACAGATTGAATGATGAAACACGCAGGACACTATATTACCTGGGGATTCTGCTTAAATATTATCTAATCAGATAAGTTTTCCCCAAGCGTTAGAACTGAAATACCATCCTCCTCTCTGTAAGTCTCTAAATTCCTACTCTGATTTCTCTTCTTCAGAGCACTTCAATTCCCCTAACAATATTTAAACATTTTGTTTACTTAGCTCTTTATGGTCTGTTTCACTGACGACGATGACAGCACCAAGAGACCACGGTGTCACTGCAGTCAAGGTGTCCTCTCTGCCCTTTAGAACAACCTTTTGTACATCATTACGGACAATGAACATTTTTCTTGAGTCAGTGAAAGTGAGAGCAATCAAAATATGTGGGACAGTGACGCTTGTGGATATCAATGAGCTTTCTCCACAGAGGACAGCATAAGGAAACACAGGTGACTGGCAGGCAAAAGAATGGTTTGGTGAAGAAGCCCAAGATGACAAAGGTTGAAGGTCATAGGAAAAGGTTTAGCAAAGAGAATTTCAGTGGGAATCCAGGAAACAATATAGTTTTAAAATTGCAAAAGTTCACAATGTCGAAGATGGGAGGAAGGTACGGGAACAGGATTGAAGAAATGCTACTGTGATTGGTGTTTGAGGTGTCATTAGCAGGATTGTTGATGAAGCTTTTGGCTCAGTATTAGGAATAGAAGACAGACTATCCTGGTTTAGATTCAAAATTGGAGATGAAAAACAGGCAAAAACAAATGTAAGCTATTCTTTTAGGTGTGGCTATGGAATTTTGAAAGAGAGTTAGGGAATTAGAGGAGAGATATAAAAAGAAAAATTACATGAGGTTTATGTGGAGCCCAAAGATGTTTTCTTGATGGTAGTCATGAGAATATGATCCATAGTCCAGCAAATAGAGAAGTATTCCCTGCCATGTAAGTAAGTGGGGGAGGAAAGGGCAGTAACAGTGTATCAGGTGGTTTTTCATTGCTGTAACACAATGCCTGAGTTTTGTTAATGTATAATGTATAATGTATAAATGGGTTTATTTAGCTCGCAGTTTTGAAGGTTGAAAGTACCTGATTGGGTGCCCCCATTTCTACAGCTTTTGTGAAGATCTAATGAGGATGGGATCTTCTCAGGGACCATGTATGTGAAAGAGAGAATATCTAGCAAAACAGGAAGTTAGAGAGCAGAAAAGGGCAAGTATTCTACTTTACATCACTCCATGAGAACTAAGCATAGCTTCATGAGGGCTTCCTTCATCTCTTCCAAGAGAAGAATCCCAACGACCTCCCAATGGTGTCAGCTTCTTAGGGTCCAAATATCTCTAGCAGTCTGGCAGTCCCAACACTGCTATCTATGCTGGCACTAAGTGACCAACATATGGACACTGGGGGACAAGCTCATACCATATACAAACTGCAACAGGCAGTTAGTGGGACTGCAGACTCTTCAAATACAGACCAAGCTGTATTAAACTGTTTTAAGCAAAAAGATCCAAGTAAGTACACGTAAATTCTTGCAAGTCTTCCAAATAGAACCATTCATTCTTCTCAGCTAAGTGAAAGAATTTAGGGTATAGTATTGAAAGCTATAAAAATATCTCATCTCAAAAACAAGATTTAGCTAGAGCGTTTTCAATAGTTCCAAGTAGTTGCTCTTATGCCTAGCCTAAGCATCAGGCAATAATAGATATTGAAAAAGTATTAGATATTCAAAATATCAATTAAATAGGAATAACATGTTAACTTGGCTTGTTTTGTTTTATCATAATTCTTATATTTCCTTGAAATATAATGAATATATAATCTTAGGAAAAGATTTTTATGCATTCTTACTTTTAAAGAATATTCCCCCTATGAATCTGTACTCTATATATTCAACATTCACAAATAATTTTACTTGATTCAAAGATGAAAAAATATATTTCTTAAGAATGACTTCAAATTTTGGCTTGTATATTAGGTAATATATTTGTAACAGCAATATCTAAATAAGCCCTATCTCTTCCCATTTGCTTAATAAATAGAAAATCACTAAGCATACTGTTTGAACTATGGTCCTGTATGTTCCTTAATGAATCAACTAAATATTGATTTACACGCACTATGAAGTTGCTCAGTTACCAAGCTCTTCAACAGATACTAGAGTATTCTGTTTATATGACATTGGTAAAATTAATGATGCTTTTATAAATATTACTAGCTAGTTTTATAAATATGTACTAGTTTTTTAAAACTCTTCAGATGCTGTACATTTCAGAGCACACAACCTTAATTACCTTTCAAAGACACCACACTGATAGATTACTTCATTGGATTTTACCTAAAATGATGTTTTCACAAGTCATGTTAAATAATTATGTATTACATGTAATAGTTTATAACAGCCAAACAAATAAAATCATCATTAAATTGCACTGTTTAGTAGAATAGGTGATTGAAACTCAAAGAATATAAAATTGATTAAAAATGTCTCTCAGTGTTTCAATTTTATTAGAAAAATAGATATTGAAAACAGAATCACTTCTTAAAAATGGATTTTCCCTAATATTACACTGCAAAGAGAAAATTTGTAATCTAACATCTCAATAATTTGTTATTTATCAATTGTCACATGTGATTTTGCATTCAAGATTTTAGGTAATGGTTTCAGCAACTCAGTGCTAACATTTAAAGAACAGGTTAAATTAACTTTTACTTAAATTTCAAATTTCAGATTGGTCTTTATTTAATAAAACTATAAGTAAATTCATGTCTTTAAAGTTTCAGGACTCTGAACTCCTTAGCTCATTTTTAATGTATAATAAAAATACCAAAATGGTAGATATTACTCAGGGCTATATGGAGTATAATGGAACTCCAGAGAGTTCTTCACTTTAAATAGTTTTGGTTTATTGAAATCACCATGTTTAGTACTCCGCTTTAAGCTTTCCTGCTATCATTTCATCATACTCCAGGATTATTTAAGTGGGGTGGAGAGGGAAAGAGGAAGAATTAGAATAGCATGAGAGTTTTAATAAAGAGTACAATGTGTGTTTTCTTACATGCACAAGACATATCTCCAATACAGGCTCTAATGTTGTCCTAATTCACGTGTTGCATTCTAGTGCTTCATATCTTAACTCCATGTGTGTGTATTGTAAATCACCACTATATGTCAGCCACAGGGATACAGCAGAGAAACAGAGGTAGATCCCAGAACAATAGGGGCCCGGTGTGTTGGCTCCAGCTAACTCACGTTACATGCGTGTGCACGGCGGCTGAACCATCTGTTCACCTTCTGTTTGGTAGAGCTGTTCATCTGTGTTAATGTATCAGTACCTCTTATTTCACAAAAGGCATAGCACTGCTTCAGAGAATTGTCTGGGAAAGAAAATACTAAACAACTAAAATTCAACAGCAGTTATGCAAATAGTAAAAACACAGAAACTCTGCATATTCTCACAAGTGGAAAAAGTCCAATTACCAATCAACCACATAAATAGTAATTTTCACTAGTGGCCAAAGTTCTTCAGCTAAAGATTGAAAATAATTCTCATTACACGAATCTATACTTGCACTGTATGAATTCCCCATCCTCTGGAAGTGGTAAAACATAGCCTATTGGTTTTCATTTCTGGGACTAATTCTGTGGGTCGATGCTAGAATAAACCTAACCTTTTGTCATTGGCATATTTTTATGAAAAATTATGTATTAACTACATATGTGAAATATCTCCTTGGAAGCATATTTATAAACTAAGACCACTTATTTGAAGCAACTGAATTAGGATCTATTAATTCTTATGAGTTTATGAATAAAAGCTTAGAGGCATCAAACAGTAGAACATTGTAGTTACATGTAAGACATTAAAAAATTAAAAATAAATTCAATTTCTTCAACATCCATGTATTTTCTCCCTTCCTGTGTCATACTTCTTAAATATTTTGGAAGTAGCATTAAGAAAATTCAATATCTGTTTCTACTGATGCTTGAAGACTTCAAACATTAAGATAGTAGAACATATATATTTCCATCTATTTTTTAATTTATTTATTATTTGGCAGCTTAAATATTTTATAAGCTGATGTGAGTTAAGGCAGG
Source organism: Dolichotis patagonum (assembly GCA_004027295.1). Classification (NCBI taxonomy): domain Eukaryota; kingdom Metazoa; phylum Chordata; class Mammalia; order Rodentia; family Caviidae; genus Dolichotis; species Dolichotis patagonum. The sequence goes on along the minus strand of PVJX010006614.1, from coordinate 2,638 downwards.
AAAACCAGAATTTTAAAGAGTGCGTGTGACCAGTGTGTGTCAGTCAGGGGGTTATTAGTTTAATTTTAAACTTCACTTCTCTCATTCCCTGTTTTAATTGGGATCATTGTAATTGATGTTATTTGTGTCTGGAAAGGGATGCCCGTGAGGGCTCCATTAGCCTTCTCAGGATAACAAGCAAAGGTAATAACTTCTCCTATTAAGCAAACAAAGACCGTGGCCAATGCTCATTTGGCTTGTCAGCGTCTTCCCGCCAGGCTGGCTCTGTTCCTCGCTGGCTGCTTAGCCAGCACGCAGGATGGGCTGTCAATATCACCTGGTTAGTTCTTAAACCATTTCCTAAATAAAACACTTTTAAAATTCTAGGAACCTTTCTTTCTGCAATGCCTACCACCCTCCATGGAGCTCCTCCCAGACCTCTTTATCTGGGTCTCTAACGAACTTCATTAGGGCAGTGGAACGAAAGTGGCTCTGTTTCACATGGTCATCGATTTCCACAGAAGGTGCTCTGACACCAACGCTTACATTTCTGGGATGTGTGAATTACAAAAATTCAGTACTGTTTCATAATCTACTGTCCATTATCGATGACCAACTGCAGTTCCCTGATGAACTTCCTATAATGACCTCTTACTGGCTGATCTGGTAAGTTTCTTCTCTGCAGGAAATACAGTGGGCTTGTTAACTGCATGCCACTCAGTCACAAATCACCCGTGTGTCATGATCCCGGCGGACAACAGGCTCATAACAGTGCCTGACAGGTCTCCGACAGCAGGGGGCAGCCCTGTTCAGCGGCCCATTGTTTCGGCCTTGATTTGTTTTACCAGCAGGAATCGCTTTCTTCACCACTAGGACCACAGTGCAAAAAGCAAAAAGGAAACAGCTTCACACATCCATGTTTTTCCATATAACAGAGATTTTCCATAATGTTGGAGTGCAAGTTCACAAGACTCCTGAAGAGTCAAAATTCCAGTGCAACTGACATTCAACTTTCTACCATGGCTTATTAGAGTAGAGTTGTTTTAACTGTTACTTTGCTTTTTTCTTTTTCTCTTTTGAAAACTATTTGAAAATAAATACAACAAATGTGAAATATATGCACAATACTCTGAAATTAAGTGCAACTCTATTCTTAGTCACTGAGTTTCAAGATTTTGGTGTCTTCTAAGAATCTTGACGCTAAAGCCTAATTTTACCAATTCTACTAGTGAAATATTTGTCCTAAATGACTTTTTAAAGGATAGCCAGAAGTTTCAGCCTGTTCAGAGCATAAAATTTCGATTTCTTGTAGATCCCGGGTTTAACCAAATAGTAACTTGTTTGTATTACTTGGAGACACACCATACCCCCCCCCACACACACTTTGGTGACTGTACTTATATGGACACACTTACTGGTGTCAATTCACGAAAAGCATGTGTTTGTGAAGCCACTCATGGTAAGCAAGGGATTTGAGGTGAAACTTTTTCAAGTCTAGCATTTTTCTGTTGATTAACTGCATGACTTCTTTAGCTACCTCACAATTGGTTGTGAGAAATAAATGAGATATAAGTGTACAAAGCATTTTGTAAAAGAAACAAAGACTCTATCACTTTATTCCTGTCTTTTCACTAAGCATAACCTAATCAAACATCAGAATGATATCATGGATCATTTTGTACGCTTAGCACCACACAGCATAATGCCGTATCAACTGCAGGCATTCAATAAATATATTTTAAATCAATGAATAAATACAGATATTATGAGTCTACAACATAAATCATGCAAAGTAGATGTAGTAAAAATATTTAAATACCTGTTCACTTAACATTCAAAGGGGTCCCCATTGTTATTTTTATATGATACTTTGCTGATTTTTGAAGCTCTTATGAATACATCCATTATCTTACTTAATTTTTGTGATAGGTATTCAGTTATTGTCATATTAAATTTAAACTTGATCTACCCAAGTTCTTAAAGTAAATCTTCTGAAATTATTCATTTAAGGAAAACTACAAGTGTCAGTTTCCCCATCAATGCCATGATTACATTTGTGTTTCATAGAGTAAATTTCACTATTTTTCTATCTTGTACTCTCTCTCCATTTGACTGGTGTCACATATGTTAGTCATTGTAGTGACAGGGAGAGGAAGCAATTACATTTATAGATTACTATTCTCATTAATATCCTCAGTGAGGAATAGCACAACTCTAACCCCTACTTATCTCGAGTGGCAGCAATCTATACCATCAGACTTCTCAGGGTAGAGCTGAGCCTTGAATGTGTGTTGATGGAGCTAGGGTGTCCCTTGAGACCACAGCTGCTCTTAAGTTTTGCACAGGGAGAGGACAGAGCACGTGAGTCATGCTGACCTAACCCACAAGATAAAATTAACATCACATTCCCAAGGAAAGTGAGGTAGATTTTTCTTGCTTATACTTCTCCTTACAAATGCAATCTGAGAGATATGTTCAAGGATGATTGGGATTTTACAATTTGGATTTTAACTCTAATCTTCTAACACTGAGATTAACAAGCAATACCATAGCCTTTCAGACCATTGCTAGACCCAGTTAGGGGACACGCTGGCACAGTGCGAGCCTCTGTTGGGAGCCGCTGAAGCTGGAAATTGACCACATGTGCAGGGCTGCAGCA